>JAEQML010074841.1:0-14142 GCA_016904865.1 Pissodes strobi | reverse complement strand
CATTCTTGCAATTTACGTGGTAACTATTATAGCTAGACCCAACAAACCTTATATTCCTGAACTCGTCTTAAAGAGCTCTACCGATATCCGGAAGAATATACAGGGTGTCCCATTTAAAAAAACATTAATTTAATTTGCACAGTAGAATTTCGATGTTCAATTGCTTTTCTAGTTACACGGCAGAAAATTATATGAAGATCCTTACAACTTTTGTACTTAACATTTTTTTATACGAGGGTAAAGTTAAAAGTTACATTTATAACCGGACACCCTGTACAATAAATTGAATGAAGGTAATTAACAAAGTAATCAGTGAAGTAAATCGCCAACTATCAATCAAATAAAATAAAATAATTAAATGAATTTAATTAACAAATTAAATTGTGCAGTAAGTCACTAACCATTAATCAAATAGTATAAAGTTAATTCAATGACATTAATTAACAAATTAATTGGTGAAATAAGTCACCAATCAATAATCAAACAATGTCAGCTTGCCTTAATAACAATTCAAAATAAAGTAGATGATATATAAGCCAAACTAAAATTAAAAAAGTTAAGGTCGTTTTAGGCAATAAGGTAATTATATTGGTACTAAATTCAAATAATAATAAAAAACACAAAATAATGTAGGGAAAACCCGAGCAAACAGCCTATATTAAATATTAGTAGAGAGCGAATATATTCAAGTATTATTAAATAATAATAGCAAAAATCGAAATGCTTATATGCGAGGCAAAATATCCAGGCATAAGGTAAAGTCGTAACTAATATGCAAAATTATTAGACGGTTTCAAAAATAAGAGAAATATATGCAATCTAATCTATAAGTTGTTAACGCTCGTATAACTATTCAAATAAATAAGCTAATATTAGATATTGATACACGTTGCACAATGCTATAAAAACTTAAATCACGAATCGTTAAGTAGCAATATTTACCTGAGTCAGTATAACATATACCAACTTCTTAGGCTTTACTTGTAATAAAAACTAATTGCTATATAGAAATCACCACTTATGGTTACGATACAAACTTAAAAGCAAAGTTTTGCAAATATAAAAGCTCTAGTAAGCAAATGTATCTTTCAAATATAAGAGCAGTCAAACCTATAAACCGTAGTTACACTTACGAAGCAAACTATTTAATAAGAATGCAATTACTAATTTACCAAAGATAAAAAGTTCATTATTACATTAGACTGTTCACGCACAATTGAATAAAAATAAAAATAGGTTTGGCTTATCTGTATCTCTTGGCTCTCAAATTAGCAAGGATGCCCTCAGATACTCAGATCTGAACAACTATCCAGCTACACCAACAGGTATCCACTGAATATTCCTCAGAAGTGGTTAGTTTTGTAATGTAAGGTAAGATGCTATGATGACCACCAATCTAGCAAACAGCTAGTAAGAGTGGAAGAGGTAACATTAAGACCCTAAAAACATAAAACGTTTAAAACACTAGACACAATTAATTGGCTGTACTTGTGGCCAGCGCAGCAGTTCAATACAAAAACCCCAGTTAATTATTAATTACTTAATTGCTTGAGCTTAATTACTTAAGCGAAAGGAATGTTCATTGGCGAAAACATAAGGCCAGCAAGATAAAACTATATTAAACCACTAACCCCTTAATTTAATCCTGCAATAATATCAAAAATATATAATATAATAATATAAGACATTGATAAATCCCAAAATTAGAATGTCATTTTATAAAGAGTAACCCCACTCATACTTTAGAATTAAATTTGGTGGATTAACCCAAAATGTAGCTACACAGGCATTTTGAACAATGTAACGAGGCCCAGTATAGTACGAATAGCAAAATTACTATAAATAATGAAAATAATCAGTAGGTTTTCTCCAAAAGATATTTATAGCTGAACTAAAGCTTTAAAAACTACGTTTTAGATAGAAGTTTGATTAAATTAAATCAGAAAGTAATCTAATGGAAAAAAATAATTTACAAATTGTCTAAGATAACATTTAAGTTTAACTAGAGATATTAAAACCACTTTTCAACTAGAAGATAACATAATGTATTGATATTTAGCCATTATAGACTATTTTAAGGGAAAATATTTTTTTTTCCTTAGGAATATTAAATTCATGAATACATTCTTTAAATACTGTTAAATACTTACCTCAATTCGAGGCGTTCCAACGAGGGTTTTTTTTATTTCATGTGACTTTCCCAGTCTAGCAGATAAAAAACCTTCAATGATGAAATTAGATTTCTTGCTACTAATTCATCGAAAATACAGACAGACGAAGATAAGATATACAAGAACCTATTGGTGTAGTCTTGGCTCAAAATCCCATTAAGATGGTCTGAAAAATTACAGATACGAGCTATCAACCGGTTCTACCAAATGACCGTAGAAAAGTGACATAGCCGTGGCCCATCCACCTCGACCAAATGTCCCTTCAAAAAAACTTCAGAGCATAAACTCGCTAGTACTAACCCAGCGCTAGGCAGCGTGAAATTTTGCATATTTAAAGACTTATTTCGAGACCAAACAAGAAAAGAAGCAACAAATGATCCTAACCAAACCGGCTAAGATCTATGCGAATCGTAATCAGGAATAATTAATTAAGTTAATAAAGTGTAACAATGATTCTAGTACAATTAGACGACGAAATAGTGCCAACATTATTTTTGGATAACCGCAGTACTCCATCTTACGCGTGTCATGAATCACTGTTTCGTGTTGAAAACATTAAGCAGGTACCAGGCTGGAAATTTACTGCATTCAGCGGTATGTCGAGATTTAAATATTCGAAAGCTCTATTTGGCAACGAAAATATATAAAATGTGCGAAATATAAACCAAATTTATGTTAATTTTAAATATATGAAAATTATAATGTTACAGGATCATTAAAATTACGCAAAGTTTTTGGAGGAGATCAATTTCCGGGGAAATAATAATAATATTTCGTAAATCTGTCCAGGCCTCAAGAGGGTTTGATTTCATCAACACATAATGTATTCCTTTTCATCGCGTTTGGAAGTCACTGTAGTGAATTTACGTAAATATTTATAATGAATCCATTATTCAATGCATTTTACTCTTGTATATATTGGTTGTGCCAAGTTTGGCTGTTCCATAACGGAGCAACAGATAACATCAAAAGGAAAATGAATGATTATTTCTTAAAGAATCTTTAATGAAACAGAACAACAACCTATAACAAGTTAACAAAATTGATCAAAAAACTCTACGACCATTTATCGTGTTTGTAGTTTCTTGCTGACATGGGAAACAAGGAAAAATCTGATATTAGGTAGGTGTCAAAATCAACAGGTGCATTTTTTGCTGTTTGAGATAATCATCATTTTCCGTTATATAGAATACTTAAAAATTATGTTTTTTTTTTTAACTGAAATATCGCGAAGTACGGAAAAATGTAGGCAAAGGGAATAAACTATGACCAGCAGTGATTTCTCACGATGCGTTAAATAGTCTGCTACCTATGATACTTTCGAGTAGTTTTACTTTTCCGCACTGTCCACGAAAGCGTTAAACTTTGCGCACGCTCGAAAGAAAATATTTTATTTATTTACTTGTAAATTTTGAGAAATATTTTTTCTCTATAATAATGTATATCACTCAGGCTATACGGGATTTTAGAGATACTGAAAGGTCTGTATAAAGTGCTATTACCCTTAGCAATTTACCTTACGCAGTGGCGTAGCTACCGGGTGGGCCAGGGGGGGCAAGGCCCCACGGCGCCAAGGGAAATTAGGCGCCGCTCCGAATTTATAAATATGCTAATGCTAACAATGCTCATGAGCTTAACTGAGTTTTTAAATTAATTAAATTATAATACAATCAAAGACCAAAATATGTATTAAAATTTTTACCCAACCAATACATTTTGTGTCAGGTATTTATTATTTATTCTATGCGGAATAAAAAGATATATCCCGGCGGCATATTTACACATCCTCACATACAATGGCACCAAGGTGTTGAAATCGGTTAGGTTTTGTAAGCGTTTGTAGCGCTACAAAAGCTCACTGGTTTGGGCACCTGGCACACGCTGTTATATAATATTTCACTTTTCGCATGACCCTCCGCTCGCTTCGCTCGCTACGGGGGCTCCACAAAAGGAAAATAACCAGGTGTTAACCCATACTAACCCAAGACATACCCAAAATCAAGAAAAAAACTGTTTGGGTACCTGGAATACGCTGTTATATAATATTTCACTTTTCGCATGGCCCTCCGCTCGCTTCGCTCGCTACGGGGGCTCAAGAAACGGGAACTAACCAGGTGTTAACCCAAGACAAAATCAAGAAAAAACTGTTTATAAACTTAACCTAAAAAAAGAGCAACGTGGTTTGAACCCAGGCCGCCGACAGCCGCCGAATTGAGACCTAACCATCTAGACCTCTCGACCACGAGGCTCTTGCCGCAAATTGATTGCATCGCGAAGACATGGCGCGATTAGGTGCCCAAATCAGTCAGCTTTTGTAGCGCTACAGACGCTTACAAAACTTAACCGATTTCAGCACCCTGGTGCCGTCGTATATTAGGATGTGTAAATATGCATCCCGGCGCGGCGGCATTTGGTACATGCAAATTTGTAAAAACGCTGCGTAAGGCGGCATGCGACTTCAAAGACAAAAATTCCGAAAATTTCGGTCGTTAAAAGTATGTTTTTTTGAGTTTCGTATTTAGGAGGTACCATTAGACAGACAAGTCTAAATAGCCTAGCAATACTAAGCATAGAAAATTAATTTGTCCAAAAATTTATTTTGATCAAATAACCGATCAATTTACGTCAATTTAAAACCGAAGAAAGACTTCAATGTTTAATTAATTAATTAATTAAGGTTACAGGTGTTTAGTTTAGGTTTATATTTAAATATGTACGTTGTTACATAACAATTTAGCACGAATATGTAACAGATAGAAGTCGAATAAAGTCAATGCGACTAATTTCCAATTTCGGCAGTAATATACCTTAAAAGAATTGTTGGTTGCCTATGGACGCGTTAAATATAATGCACATTGGAACGTTTATGAAAAGGTTATTCTTGGAACGTTGCCAGATGTTTAATTGGCAAAGTGTTCGTCCTGTAATTTTTACGTGGTTGCGATTTAGGCCAACAGGAAAATACATAATTAATTGATGTGCTATCGTGAGTTTTGATTAAACGACTGTTTTTTCGCTTTCGCGTTAAAAATACGCAGTCAAGTTATGTTATTAAATGCGTATATTCCCTAACTTGGCAACGTCGCTCGAACTGCTCCGCAGTATTTAATATATGGTTTAATATAGAAAAAAAACCGACTGGGGCTAAAGGTACGTTTATGATCGAATCGACTGAATGCGTTGAACAGACTGGATGATAGAAATTGTAAATGACGCCGGCCGGAACGACATAGTTGCTGGTTGTCTGGTCATTGTCGATGATGGATTTATCGTTGGATTTCTTTGTTCTGCCAGCAATGTATAATATCATACAGCCTTAGATACGTTTCATTGCATATTGTAGATGTTAGTAAATTTGGCGACATCGGCTGCTGTAGTTTGCGTTTGATTACAGGACAGTGTGGAACGGGCTTATGGTTCGAGTTTTTTTTCTAGCTTTTTAACATCGAATTTCACGAGCTAGTTAGTCGTTTTTGGCTTGATATCGTCCTCTTTCTTCAGAAAACCTTCTTAAGAGGTAGTGCGTATATATGTCTGATAAAAGTTTAAGAATTTTTAATTCACCCTGAGGGGAATATTACTTTTTCGGGCGATAGAGAGTGGCGTAGTTTATGGCTTGACTGTGGATGGGCTAGTTTTTGCCTAAAGTCAAGATTGGATTGGTAACTCGCCACGTGCAGTGTATTCTGGAACAAAGTACGCCGTTTCCTTCTTCGAGGCATGTCTGTAGAAGAGAGCGTTTGCTCCCCAATTCGTCAGTACCATCGAAAAACCCTAAGTGGTTAGGTAAATAAATATACATATCTTATATTTTGTACATACTCATTTATTTTCTGTACAGAGGGGATTTATTTTATCAGAGTATAAGTTATTTCATTATAGTTTAACTAACGGGTCTCAGAGAGAATTGAAATACTGCAAAATATTGCTATATAGAGAGTGTTACTTTTGAAAATGTATTAATTCTTGCTCGTATATCATGCAATATCATCACACAAAAGATAATTTAGGCCTGGAACAGGCAAAGCATGATTTATTTACACTCATTATTTTTACAAGAAGTGATACTCTAGAGAAAATAAGCGTATTAAATAATAGTTCAAGATATAGTTCTCGTATCATATTGCAGTCGAACACTCATAGCAGATTCTTTGTCTTTATGGGCACCCGTATTGTATAATTGGGTTGAATAATGTATAAAATTGTATATAATCTTTGATAAAATTCATTTCTGCTTTAAATTTTGCTTATAGGAACTTGTAAAGTCGTACATAAGCTTAGTAAATTTAGATTTAATATTAATGACATAAATGGACAAGCTTTGTTCTTGCGTGGGAGTCTAAACTCTTAAAAGAGCATACAGTGGTGATATTATTAGTCAGTTTTCTTAGTATTTTATGTCTTTCACCTGTAGGGTGAGATGATAAGGTCATAATAACCTTCGCATTTTGGCAAGACGACTAATATTATTATTTTTAAATACTCTCATTATTATTTTTAAATACTCATTGAATTGGGAGTGTTCTGAAAGAGGAACTGCTTGAAATTGCAGTAAGTGAATGCATACTTAGCGCTTGTTCTCTTTCAGGTTTTTTTTTCCTTTGTACGGGAGCCAGTTTCCGGGGAGTCATTTTTGTACGGAAGCCAGTTTGTTGGAGCTATTGTTTTTGGCTGGAGCTGTTGTGCTTGGAGCTGTGTATAAGGAGCAAGCTATTTTTGGTTTGGAGCGAGCTTTGCTTTGGAGAGATGTTTAAGTGGCTAACCAAGTAGCTGCCAGTCAATACAGTTGGGTGTGTTATTGGTACCAACTGTAGCCATAGAGGTATGGGAATTACCTCAAATGCCACTGAGAGTTTATGGTCCCAAGGTGCATTGCTGAAGTCCGTGTGCAGAAGGCCGTAGGTGATATCGGCGAAGACCAGTTAAGATAAGTTTAGGTTATAATGGTGAACTGTTTACCTAATGTTGTTGGCGTGTTATTAGTATTCCAGCGTGTAGTAAATTGCGTGTTTTTATTTCTTTCTGCGAAGTATTGATATAATAATTTTTGGAACTGATTAGGTGTAAGCAAAGCTTACCAATGCGTATATAAATAACTGCGATATTTACTAGTGTGATTCAATTAAGGCTCATAGTTTTTTTATGCTATATTTCATCATTCTTACAATTTAATTTATATTGTGGTAAATGATAAACATTGTCGTTCTGATTGAGTAAATAACGGATTATAGTAATTTTACATAGCGGTATCTCATAAACTGAATCTTAAGGTTTAATCATGTACAACTGCGACACGCATACCATGGTACACGCGCAACGGAGTTAATAGTAATAAGTATTGTTCTGATAACTTTTAATTATTAGTTGATGTGACGATAGATACCCCATGCATATTGCGTTTATTGTTAATTAGTTGGAATTGTTTATTTTTGATCTTCCGTAATCATTTATTACGTCATACAGTTAACATCTGATATGATCTAGTTCAATATTTGTGGGCATATATCAAGTTATTAATTGTTTTCCAATTGAGCTCTTTTACCCGTTTTTATATTTATATCATTTTGTTTATTGGAAGAAGTATGTCAACACGTTAACGTCAAACATAACGAACGCCAATAAAACTTAAACCTGCACGAACGATACCGTCTTTTATTTGCTCTGAAATACTCCAACTAAACCAGTGTAGTCGTTAGTAGTTGATTTTAAAACGCCCTTGCGTAGCGGATAATCGTCAATTTGGATCGCACTTATGGATTCTTAAGACCGAGGATCTTCCTGTTTGGATCTGCGGATTTGGATACTTCAAACTGGTGGCGCCCTGGTCAAGAGTAAGTAATTGACCCACTCCCACTCCGACGAGCAAGTCGGAGCACACATGTTGCGCTGGCCGCATCCTTAAGGGTAGGTATCATCTGATTCATTATATCTCGCTAACACATTAAAAGGGTTTTACGCGCAACAACGTACCTGTTGATTGGGTGCCGTTTATATATTTTATATTCATATTCCTGTAAATAAAAAAAAAGCGTGTGCACTATGTGCGCATATCAGAAGTGAAACTTCTTAAACTTAAACGCCCTAGCCTGGGATTTGGTTAAAAAGTAGTTTTTTTTTAATATATCACTCAATCATCAGGGTCCTCTCCTCTGATAGTACCAGGTTCAGTAGGTTTCGGTTGGTTGTCAAGAATTAACAAAAAGGGAAGGCCTAAATGAAAAAAAAAAACTATTCTCCATAAAAGTTTCGCTTATGTCTTGACAAAGTAATAGAGCAAACCTCATATTTTTATCTTGTAAACTAACAAAGATATCACCATAATTATACGACCTAGCCTTATACATATATCTTAACGGAATTGGTTAAAAAGTCGTTTTTTTAAATATATCACTCAATTAACAAAAACGGAAGGCCTAAATGAAAAAAACTATTCTTCATAAAAGTTTCGCTTATGTCTTGACAAGGGAATAGTGCAAACCCCATATTTGTATCTTGTAAACTAACACAGATATCACAATAATTAAACGCCCTAGCCTTATACATATCTTAACCGATTTGGTTAAAAAGAAGTTTTTTTAAATATAGGTATCACTCAATTAACAAAAAGGGAAGGCCTTAATGAAAAAAAAACTATTCTTCATAAAAGTTTCGCTTATGTCTTGACAAGGTAATAGAGCAAATCCCGTATTTTTATCTTGTAAATTAACAAAGATATCACAATAAACGTCCGTGACCGTTTTCCGTTCCCTGCCAGATCGCCCGCCGTGTGTCGGGATCGCGACCTTCAAATTTTACTCCCGGCGCGCGTTAAGAAGTTTCACTTCAAAAATATACGTTTAATATTATGATGTATTCTTTTTGGATTAATTTGCGTATATACACAAAATATAGGTTTTTTAGGCGCCAGCGGATAGGCTTGCCCCCCGGCGCCCACATTTCTAGCTACGCCACTGACCTTACGCCAAAAGTTGGTTCTTTTCGAAATGCAGGATGTCAATTTAATTATATTATTAATTATTTAGATAAATATTTAGCGCCAAAACAAGCACTAAATATTAGACCCCACTGGTTCTAATAATTTTATCTATAGAATAGGTCGTAATAGTTTTATCAAAATAACCTATTTTAGCAAATGTGTTGCCTTTTTCTTGGTTTGGACTTCTTTCATTTGCTTCCAGCGTATAGATGTTCTCTTTATGAACCGGTCAATTGTATGGATTGTACTAATACTAGTCTACTTAATGCAAAACGAATTTTAAACGATTGTTACGCTAAGAATAATTGTATGTTGTTTGTCAATATTTTGAGTTTAAATAATATTTAAATTACTTTTTGGCAGACTTAAACTCATTTAATCGACTGGTGGAAATATTGTTATATATCTTACGTATTATGCAGGAAAATAAATTAGCAAATTGGCAAAGTCAGGGGGCGGGCAGTAGGGCGATTGCCCACATTCCTATTCCTTTTTCGAAAATTATGTCTATTGGCTTACTTAAATTATAAATTAAGTTTCTAATGTATTAAAGGAAACTATTTTACTATACATTTTTATTATACTGGTATATCAGGCGATGCTCTTCAAAACCTATGCTGCCGGGCTGGGAAAGTACAGCCTAGCGCACAGCAGTTTGAACTGATTGTGTCGGTGTTAGACATTTTATTTAAAAAATAATTTTAGAACAAATTACATCAGTGTTATTATTACCAATATTAATGGTTCTAAAAAACAATAGAGCGCCCCCTAGATGTTGCCCCTCTAACCCACACTGAATTGGCATTTAAATTGACTAACGTAGACACCACCAACGGACGCCGACGCCGCACATCAGTGTAGCGAAACGGAAAGAAGTGGACACCAATGTAATTAAATTTGCTGATCCTTGTATTAATATAATAATTATGATTAGTAATAAATTTTAGCAAAATATTTTTCTTTTATAGTATGTTTCTAATTAGAAGTATACGGAATGTATTAATATTATTTAAAAACTAAAAAAGTGCCCAGTTCCAGGCGTACGCCTCACCAATAAAAAATAACATATTTTTACCTAATTCCTATAATAAGCATCCAGAAATATTCTTTTTCTAATCCGAGTCAACATTCTCTTCCATTTCTTATTTCATATCTAACAGCCTCTAAATAAAGTACAAACTTTTTTGGCAATTATATTTGTGTTTAATTGAAGAAATTAAAGGCTTTGAAGATATCAATATATTATGCGAAAATGTCCTCACTGTCTTGTTCCCTTCCAATTTTCCTGGAAAAATTGTGGCGAAATGTCTTAAATTCTTTGTTTCTAAACTCCGAAGCTTATTCGGATAATTTGCCAATTGGAATTAAATTAAAACGTTTCCAAATTTCTGCTTCATGAATCAAAAGAATATGAACACTTAAGGGCATATAATACCAACTGCATAAGGGGACATGAAATTCTGCAGTATCTTTTAAATAAGTGCAAAATTTTTCAAAATTATTTTTTTCAAATTAAATGATTTGCAGAATACGATAAATTAGGTTGCTGTCTATACCAGTTATTCGTGCAGTTAATTCATGGTTCATTAAAAATGTTCTTTGTTTCTAAATGTCTTTTGAATGTCTCTTTTTCTTTCATCTTTTAAAGTTTTGTTTTTTCCCTTTGCCGCCCATGTCTTGATATTTATGTTGTATGCAATATGATGTAAACATTCCATATATCATCGGTTGAAAATCCGTACTTATAAATATCTTCCCTTAAAGGTTTTTTGTATACCTCTAAAAGATTGTTATGGTTTAGTAAGGCAAATTGGACCATTGGATGAAGATGATGATTCCGAAATTATGGTGCGAATTTTACTGTCTATCATAGTCAAATAAAGATCATGCTTAATAATATAAATATCTCCATCGTAATATTTTAGAATTAAATTTTCGATTTCGGTTTGATTTATTTTAATTGATGAGCAACCATATCAGTTGGTTCGTTAGAAATCTCAAATTTTATTGGTCTACAATATCATGTTGATGAGGGTGCTGGATTTCCCCATATAGTTCTATTATTTATTTTTCAATGAAGATGTACACAGCGTGTCATAAATACTGAAGATCCGTCCTGTTCTAAAGTATCATAGTTTCCAATTTTTGTTTATATGAGCTCTGACTAGATGCATTTCCCCATTTAGTTGTTAAAATTAATTCTGAATTGGATTCTACATTTAAGTTGCAAGTTTTAAGAATTCCTTGAGCTGTCAAATCCAAAACTAGCTTTATGTTTGCCATTTTTTCTTTTAACAACATCTTTCTGTGACAGATAACATTTTTTTTTCTTTTTTGAGTTTATAGTATGACGGTAATTCACTAATTTTCATAGGTTCCATTGTAAACCACATATTGGTACCTTGACAATTTTAGTGAAATCATTAAAGCAAGTGATTTTTCCAGATCAATATAATTTGGTCTTTTTAAAGGATTAAATAAGGAATCACTAACTCTTTAAACATCACCATTATTTTCTAAAAATTATCAATAATTTCAAAGAGCTCTTTTCGACCTTCCACTTTTGATCTTAATTTTACAGAAAATGCCAACTCTTCAAAAGTATCTCATGAGTTAGACTAAAAGTTCGCCTTTTTTCGGTTTCGTACTTAAATCACCAAAAAGGGCTTGCTTTGGTTTGGGATTGTTCTTTTTATGTAAGGCTTGTTGCAACAAATACTCATTTTCAACAGATGCTAGCCAAGAAATTGGTAAATCCAACCACAGGGATTTTTTTTAAGTAATCAATATTTCGAGATGAATTCTGATACTTTTAATTCAACTGAAAGCAAAACAGTGTTAATCACTCTCTTAAAACTTTTGACGTTCCTTCAAAAAATAACACACTACATTGAGCCTTAACCGCTTCGATTAAACTAACATGGTTTTTCAAATTAATATTCCTATCTAGTAGTTAGTAATAATAAAAACAGCTCGCGATTTGTCTGTAATTTTTCCATTTTGACTACAGGAAGATAAGAAAATATGAAAACTGAATAAATATATTAAAATATTCTAAAGAACACTTATCTTGTTTTTTTGTCAAACTTAATAATGAAGAAACTGAAATATGTATAAAAATTCTTCTTTAATACGCTTTTCGTAAATAAAATATTACTGCTATAGGTAATTTAAAACGATAAAAAAATCCATTTATTGTGAACACACCAAAAAAAAATTTAATTCAGTAAATAATTTCATGGATAGGTTAAATGGCCCCAAAAGGATTTTAAAGATGACATGTGCGAAAAATGACATTTACTCCTAATGTACCTAAAATACCACTGCAGCATTTCAAATAGAAGCAACTTTTTCAAAGAATAGCAAACATTAGCAAATAAAAAATATGTGCCTTTCTTTTATAAGAGTAGATCTATCAAACAAGTTAGGACAAATCTGGATATTTTTTTATTTACTGTACATTTACAAAAAAATAAACAGGAATATATTGTCAATGACTTAGTAATATTGTATACAAAAAAACAATTTTCAAATAACCAGTACTTTTTAAGCATTCAATTTTTGGAAATAGGAAATGTTTTTGCCTAAAATTTGCTAAAGTAAGGAAGAGCAAGTTCGAACTGAATTTATTTAAGAACCAGCAGTTGTATAAACATCTGAGTTGCGCTAACATATCTTAAGGTATTGCCAACTTGTGACTATAAAAAGTAGCTTTTTTTTATTTTGACTTTATGCTCAGATGTCCACAATTTTTCCAATTTCAAAGCATTGGGTGACGTCCATTTATACCAAATGGATTGAATAAAATAGAATCTTGTACTGTTGTTTTAACAGCATGTTCAAAAACTTGCAAGTGCAAATGTAAATAAAATGATTATCCAACTGGATTTCTTCTGTGCCCTTATGCAACTGCTTTCAACACGTCGTAAATTAAACTGGCTCAAACACCATAATGTATCCTAATCAAGGAAACGTCGATTATTATTTGGAAATATTTAAATACGTGCATTAATTAAAAATTAGTCATGTGCCTTTACTTAATTGTAAGTCATTAAGAAAAAGTATATAATAAAGCTCCGCCATCGCGTTCCGTTTAACCCTTTCAGGTCGTGCCTATTTAATCAACCAAATCACACCCTTTACCTATTCCGATTGGCTGTTCGCGCCCCACCGCTAATAACCCTTTAGTCGCGTTTCCCCGTTTAATTTACCCTTTTAATACGGCCTACATTCTCGATTTGACTCGTTCAATAGAACCTGTCGTCCCGTCTCAATTATTCTCAGCCCTAAATCTAACCCTTTTATGTTTGTTATACATGTGTACCCTTTTTTGCTGCTTGTGTTGTGTATAGAAAGAGGAATTTCTCTACCTGCTGTCTTATTATTGGTGGTACGTTCAACCCTTGCCAGTTATTTTAAACCCTTTCACTTTCGATGCAGTATCACCGGGGGGTATAGAATTTTGAATTAATGACCGCAGGGTTATTTACTATTTTAATAACGGGGCTTTGTATGTTAAATTTTGTACGCTTTTGTAACTAGTTATGGTGGTCATTTGATTATAATCACAATACATACATTATTATAAAAGGAAACGGTGGTATTGTTTCGCATTTTAATTTTTCGAGGAACACTTATCAGATGGCACTTTTGATATTTACGAATAATGAACACTTTAATAGAGGGTACCCAGGAAATAACCATTAATAAAAAAAACAAGTTTCTTATTAACACATAAAATACTTGATGAGGTGATGATTGAATATCAATTCCAGATTGTCTGGTTGAATGTCACCGTCGAAGTCAGTAGCCCTAGAATGACTTTCTCTTGGTGATACTGGAATCAGGTTTTCGGTGTAAAAATCTAGCTAGAGGCAGATTTTTCCCTTCTTTATCCAACGCGACAATGACAAATAATATCACTGTAAATCAATCTTCTTTTTGTCAGAGTGTGTGCTAATAATCAGTTAAGAAAATAAACTAGAAAAAAAAAAA
>JAEQML010074840.1:0-14143 GCA_016904865.1 Pissodes strobi | reverse complement strand
GGGGGCGCACGTGACAACTCCAGAACGATAGATGAAGATATTATGCTATCTCAAAAAATAAAGAAATGCCCAGGTACAGTAGTTTTGCCACACAGATATTTAACCGATATCTCAAATAATGTTACTGCTAGAAATTATCTAAATAGTGCTAATAACACGTCACCTATTGCAGAGGCCAACACATGTCTGAAAACAGTCCAAGAAGGAAGCCCAACAAAAATAAGTGTATTACCTTACAAATGTTTGCCTATTCTCTCCACTTATAGCCGCTTGCTCTGGCTCCAGGGTGTAAACAGCACAAGGGCTAGTTCAGTGACCCTAACGAAGCTGAAAAACCTAAATGAAACTGGAAAAAACGATAGACGTTTCGAGGAGCATATCTGCCCCCGTTGCCAAGAACGAAAAAAATCTTAAAATTAAAATGGTTAGTAAATACAATAAAACAGTGAAAAGCTCTTGCGGATTGTCAAGCTTTGAATTGACTTTGACAAGACGTCCAGTATAATAAAGTTTATTTTAAGCAAAGTACCAAATACATATTTATGATAATGGCAGTCACATTAGTTTGTAACTTTTTAGCATTTGGATGCCACTTAACTACTGCAGTCAATATAGCTGTAGCATCAAGCGTTACAAATGTGCTTAAAAAACTTTGTCAAAATATGCCTTATTTTAAAAGAAACACAATAAACAAAGCACTATTTTTAAAGAAAAAGTAAGGAACTCAATACTACACATTGTAACTATGCATGAGTATATAGCATAATTTGTTTTTATGGAGCCACCCTCTTATCTGCCTTGTAAAAGAATATTTTTAGGCAAAACATCTGCCATTTATAAGGCATATAGAAAGACAAAACGAGTCCAACTCAAAAATTTCTCAGTGGAGTGTTCAAACCAGAGTTACATTTTTGTGGGCTACCTCTACATCATAAGGCACTTTTTAATGTCTTTTCTTAAACCAAATAAGTAAAAAAAATCCTCAAAACCTACATTCATATTTCAAGCGATTTTGGTATGTATGACTACGCACAGCAGATCACACTAAATGCATAGAAAAAAAATTACTTAAACGTTTAACCCTGCACCACACAAAACCTTTCGAAAGTCAACATTTACAGGATAATATTGATTAAAAGCAATATACAATACCTCTCAGAAAATAGTACAAATTCATTTTACAAAAGTATTACAAATAACCCGAATACCTCTAAATGATACGCCTATTTGCATTTCTAAATGCATTAAAAATTATTTGGTTTATCCTCCTTCCCTCGGCAAGCTCAGGGTTGACCCTTCTGAGTCCATTTTCATGAGGATGCTCATGCTCTGCATCTATAAAACCAAAATGCGGGTTTTGGGACTGCTGAACATTATGCTCAATACACTTGTTATGTAGGATAGCACATGCATTTGTTATTCTGCATGCAACCTCTGGCCGGTATGCACCATTACATTACACATTTCAATATTGTTTCTTGTTCTTCTATGAGCCTGGTTGTAACGGTGTTCCGGTGTTTTCTCTGGTGGTTCATCAAGGGGTGTCATAAGCCAGGGCCTTAGAGGATATCTAGAATCACATAAAAATAATGGTATCCATAGGTCATCCCGTCCTTAAGCACTAACTTGGCTAAAAGGATATTCCTACTAATTACCGTAAAAAAGGTTAACCTGAGGTTAAAGTTTACTTTATAGTTCATTATAAACTGAGTTAACTTACCTAAGAGATAGAAGCTCGTATGCTAGAGGGCGCATGTAGATATCTTAAAGCAGTTTGAACATCGAGTTGTTCCAGATAAAGGCATCATTTGTACTCCCAGGAAATAGTGCATTTAAGTTCAAAGTCTTTATGTGGCTATCACATATCTACAAGAAGATCCTTTGTTATATCTTTTAACCTTATTTATAACCTAGAGTTTGTTTACACTCATCTATTGTTAAAAATGTTAAAAATATACCTACCAATTGAACATTGATGGAGTGATAACCTTTAAGATTAACATATACATTTTCTGGGCATTGATCATCATTATTATTCGTGTAACCATTGCCACATGAGTACAGTCAATGCAACCTATGACACTTGGAAATCTAAAACCATCATTAAACCTGCAAAATTCAACGCTAATAGAAACTATTAATGCTTTGATGTGTAAGCATAAGACATTACCTAAGTCTAACTGCATTGAGTTCTTCAAGGTTCCTTGGAAACTGAATTCATTCCTCAAAAATTTCATTGTAATTCAGGGCCATGGACACTTCTTTGATACAGCGGCTCACCGAAGCCTGTGAAATGGCCATAAAATGCCAAAAAATCTCAATGCGACCAAAACCTTAAAAAAACTAGATACTTCAAAAAACCTGCCCACAAAATCTTTCAATCCATGTAAGCTTTAAGCTATTTATATTTCTATATCTGCCCCCGTTGTCAAGGTATTTCTATAATTAAAAATTGCAGTTATTTAAAAATTTATTCTTACCCTTGTTTGTAAACTCAATTCTGTAGCTCTTTTCTGCTTACGCATAAATGGTTGCAGCAATTGTATCAAATATCTGCATAAGGCTTTAGTTAATCTGAATGCTACCTTAAATTGGTAATCATCCAGGACTTCATAAGGGTCAAGTTCATCAAACCTATGTCGTCTCCTCCTACGAAAATGTTCTGCATTTTCCTGGTTTTCAATATTTGCTATGTATTCCAAATCGTCCATATTTTTAACAAAATCAAAACAAAAATGAAAAAACTACAGAAGAGTGTTAGGTTATGTCTTCGCTCGAAAATATTCACCATTCAAAACCCGCTCGCTGATCTAAACGAGTACTCGAATCTTAGGCGAGGGTTCAATATGGCAAGCCGTTTTACTTTTTTAATGAAATCATCAGGTAAGATATCAAAATACTACATTTAACTTCTTGACCTATACTGATCTCAACAATCATAAAAATCAAGAATAATTTTTATTACATTCAATTTCCTTTACTTGCCTGAAAATGTTCACTAGTCCTAAAAATTAAGTATCATATAAAAGACTTTCTATTTTTGTGACTTGTGTGTTGTAAAAAGTAATAAAAATTATATTATATTTTGAAGACTTCTTTCTATTTTTTCCACTATCTGATAAATGCAACAATCAAAAAAAAAATATGAACCTGAAAGCCATAAAGCGCAAATGTGACAGCATGGTAAGCTAGTAGGTAAGTTATCCAGTGGGGCAGGGGGCACGGGCAGTCCAGAGTCCAGTCCAGTCGTTTGATTTACTGAAAACGAAATGTGGGAATCATTTTTGGTTCGAAGGCAAAACCTGAATGTGACGGGTTTGTTTTTTTAACCTTATTTTACATCCTTACCTACCGATAATCGAATGTTAAAAATATATAATTATTTTTAGGAAAGGGCAGGCCCCAAGTTCTTATAGATGATGCTCAATTATTGCTTTTGTTCAGGGAAGGTTTTACCGAAAAGCTATGGCAACTTTTCCTAATTCCTTTTAGAAAACCTACCTATAGATGCGAACGGCAGCCAGTGTTATAGTGGAGAGATAGGTTTGTGGATCCTCGGTACACTTTAATAAAGATATTGGGCATCACCAAGTCAACTGGGACTCAACTTGGAAAAAAACTATAATGTTGTTAAATCCTGAAAAGTAATTTTTGGAGGAGCTTTTCAATAAGGCATAATTTTTCCCCAAAATAAATACTTTATTCTTTCCCTACTAATGAGGAGGTCCCTTGACATAAAACAATAATGATACAGTACAATTACAATCACATGTATAAACAATAAAGCAATAGAAAAGAATCTTACACAATATTGACTATTATCAACAATGATGTCAGACGCAAACTGTTAGGCAAATATTCTGCATACCGAGTAATAGGTTGCTGAAATGACGAGTTGGTAAATAGCGCACAGGGTTTAAAATTCATGAATTTTATTCAGCCGCAATAATACAAAATAAAATATGTGTATAATGATTCAATCTGTAGATAATCTAGATTTGCCGAGACAGCCTTACAAATAGGTAAATGATATTACTTACAAATCATGAAGTAGGTATTCTTAATCTTAAAATATTCTCCAAATAAATACCAGTATTAGTATATATACACGGTCCATGCAACTCCAGAGCACTTCAAATCATAACTTTCCAAACGTGTTACATCACATCGAGCCGATGATAAGCCAAAAAAAGGATGGCACGCAATCGGTGGTCTAAACCTAATATACGCAAGTAGTGGTTCTAACCCAAAACACGCTGGAAATGATATCGCAAGTAGGCAAAGCGATATACGTGTACCAGAGCGGTACCTGTGGAGAGGACCTTAAAACCAATTGTTTGTCTTAGCAAAAAGTAAATATCTAACATTGAAATGATTACTCATAAGTTAACTAGCTTTTCATCTTACCTATAGAACTATCTATAGGGCCTATTGCCTGGTAATAGCCAGTCGAACAAAACGAACAGTATCCATTATAGAGACTTCTCCAAAATCAATAATCGGCTATTCCAAGGATCGGCAACAGGAGAGCAACAGCAAAACATAGATTCTTCTAGAAAGATTGGAAAATAGAATTAATTCCACTGAAAGACTGCATGAAAATGTTGGTAACTTACCACGTGGAGCTAGGATTCCAATAACTCAACAAAAGCTAATATAGGTAACCTCCATGGCCCTGGTTCGAGTCAAAATACTTAAACGTAGCAAAAATATCATAAAATAATGACCCCAATTATTTGAACCAGTCCATGAGGATTTACGCCTCGAAAAAAGCCACAAAGGACGCCGGCCTCTCGACTCCTTGCCGGTCTAACGTAAAAGTAAAGAAGCAAGACCCGGAACGAATTTCAACACCTTGACCAAAAAAAACATTGCTGCCAACTTAACTTAGTTGAAATTGCCAGTCCGAGCGCAGGCAGAACTATCCACGTCACAGCTCGGTTAATCGAACTTCTGCTACTCTGCTCCAAACCACATTCGTAAAGCAGCAAGTAAATACACCTTAAAAGGAACCGCTACTTGGGAACGTCGATTTTTGACCCTGTCTAACTTAACTGTCAAAATCATATTAGACCGAGAGCTCGCGTGAAAAATACCTCGTCTTAGGTACAAAGTGTTTTTTTTTTGGTAATTAGGACCGGAAAATATCGAAAAAAAGAAATCGCCGTGGCAGACGATTTTTATAAATGCCCTTTTGCAACAGACGAGACGCCGCCGAAATTCCTCACTTTTCCACTAAAACCTCGTGATAGGTACAGAGTTATTATTTGTCTTAAACTAAAGGTATTTTAGAATGAACTCTATAGATGTTTTTAGTTCTGAGACAGACGGACGCACACCGTCCACAGACGCTTTTCAAAACATTCGTTGCCTCTCGCTTCGATGCGCAAGCCACCACACGTTAGAACGAGACCGCTGCTATGGATAACTGTAATCTTGAAAATCATATAGTGTGTTCTGATTGTAAAAGGTATTAAAATAGGTTGCTGTCAACTCCAAAATACAATTAGTTAAAATAAAAAAAAATCACAAAACGGAAGAAACTAAACTTTTATCTATAAGCGAAAGAAATAAACAAATACCACTACTCAGAAAATATTTAGCTTAACACAGTAATATTAAAAATATATTAACACAGTTTTCGCTATTTAGGAAACTATTGTGACATAAGAAAAAATTGGAATTTAGGGTACATATATTTCATCACAGCCATTACGATTCTTCATCACTGGAAGAAAGAAAAATGTCTTCAGCATCTGATTGTGGACTTTCTTCAGTTAGACAAATTTCCTCAAGTGATGATGGTATCTGTGGACCTTCAAACCACTGAATCTTCAGTTTCTCTTCAATTAATACCCATCCATGCTCTGTAGGATCGTAAAATGTAGGCTGCCTTTCACTCGCATACACCCGAATGGCACAAATTTGATTGATTCCCTTAATTTTGCACAAGAGTACCTCCCTACACGGAGGCAATAAACTTCCATCAAACTTTTTAAGAGATTCCAAAGAGTTGTTGGATGTTTTTAGTTTGTACGATCTTAAAGCTTCATTTATGTTCGTAAAATTTTTCTGCCCGTATATTTCACACAAAAACTTTTCTGTGCCTAAAATTTGTTTTTCTGTTATATCCATTTTCACTTTCTCGTCTGATCTTTTGACGCGGCTCTTATTTTAATCTGCGAAAGTTGAAATCTTTTTTCTATTTATCCTTTCTTCAAACCTGAATGGGTTTTCCAAGCATTCGCAAATAAATTTGTTCCGAACAAAGATATTTGCGAATGCTTGGAAAACCCATTCAGGTTTGAAGAAAGTATAAATAGACAAAATATTTCAACTTTCGCGGATGAAAATAAGAGCTTCGTCAAAAGATCAGACGGAAAAGTGATGGAGGTCAAAATGAAAATAGATTGTGTTGAGAAGAATTCTCGTTCTATCCATGGAGAGTAAGCTAGATCCCAGGATCATCTTATCGTTCCCATTAACGTCGTTGCCACTATCTTTATGTCATATCGATGGCACTATGATTAAAACGAAAAAGGCTAGTCTTCTGAGAGCTCTAGAAAAGTGGGCAGAAAATATTGCACCTGAAAACCCTGACTGCACTGTGATTGGTGGATTTTTCTTACTTCATTTATCGAGGGAAACACCAACAACTTTCGGAAAATTGGCTCACTATGTATTGAGCACGATCTGCAAACACAAGGGAAGCAGAATTGATCTTATTTCAAAGGTGAAAAACGACCTCAAATTTGGAGTAGAACTTGTAATTTTATTATTTTGAGGCCAGATCAACAAAGGCCATCAGACTTGTTAAAAGCACTGGGAAATGACAATTTCAAAACAGACCTAGCGAAATTTTTCTGCAACATTTGGCAGGACAATTGTTATTCTCCGCTTTTAAACAACAAAACTCTGTATGTTAATTGCGAAGATGCTTGCTATAAGTTCCATAGCAATGGCTGCGTCTACAGAGATGAGGAAAATTTAGCTTGTACTCACGAAGAAGCAGACAGTAAAATTGTCTTCCATTTAGCACGCCTAACAGCTGGTAGCAGAGTTATCGTAAAAGCATCGGATACATATATTCTTATTATTATTTTGGGGAATGCAGATACATTTTTAGAGAACACTGAGAACATGTCTGTTTGGTTGGAAGTCGGCACTCTGTCGCCACGATTTGTCTAAAGCTCTCTCTGCATTTCACGCCTTTACAGCATGTGATTATACAGAGGCGCTTTCACGAAAGGGTAAAAAAGCCGTTCGCACAGAATAGTTTCTGTGTGAAATGTACGAGCAGAAAAATGTTACGAACATAGATGATGTTTTAAGATCGTACAAACTAAAAAATCCAGAAACCCTTTGGACTCTCTTGAAAAGTTTGATGGAAGTTTATTGCCTCCATGTAGGGAGGTACTCCTGTATAAAATTAAGGGAGTCAATTAAATTTGTGCCATTTGGGTGTATGCGGCTGAAAGGCAGCCTACATTTTAGGATCCTACCAAGCATTGATGGGTATTGATTGAAGAAAAACTCAACAGTCAGTGGTTTGAAGGTCCGCATACATCATCATCACTTGAGGAAGTTTGTTTGACTGAGGAAAGTACACAATCAGATGATGAAGACTTTCTTTCTTCCAGTGGTGAATAATCTTAATGGCTCTGATGAAATTTACGTAACCTAAGTTCCAATGTTTTCTTAGTGTGGAAACGCACCGGCGGCAACTTTTTGTTGCACAACGTTTCGTAACATTGCGCAACGTTGCAGGCTCCAAATTTCATTTGGAATCAGATGGAATAGGCGCGCACCGCGTGCAACGGTGCCATGCAATGTTTCGCATCGTATCGCAACAAGAGGGCGATGTTGCGCCGCCGAAGAGGAGTCGTCAGTTTATTCGCAACATTCGAGGGGCTACCGGGTCTGCTGCTAAGAAGAAAAAATGGTATTTCGCTCATGCAATGTCGTTTTTGGCAACCTAGGCTGGGCGACAACCGAAAATGATAAGTAATCTCTCGGCACCAAATATTCCTTCGACGTCTCATGGTGTCGTAAATAATGAAGAAACACAAGATAATTTGGAAAATGAGGAAAATCTCAGTCACAAATAGGTACCATTGAACGCCAGGATGATACTGCAACTGCAAAGCCATCGATTGAAAGAAAAAAGAATAAAAAACCTTCTGCTGCCGAAGTGATCGCAAGCCCTATGGTTGAATAGCTCAAGACAGTCACTGCTCAAGCTCAGAGCCAAGGTTCAGAATTGGACGACCCCACTTTAACTTTCTTTAAGAGTCTAGTCCCTGATGTTAACAAACTAGACGCTAAAAGTCAACGTAAGTTTAAAGAAAAGGTGATGGAACCTTTAAATTCATTTCTTGATAAACAAAAAGAATCACAATCGACTATTTTGAACTCTCTCTCGGATTGTTCATTTGGACCTCCTTCTAACTGTAATAGTGATTACAGTGATCATAGCACGATGCAGGACTCTGATTATGTACTGAGATAATTATTTGTTGCAACCCAAGTGTTGCATGGGAAAATGTATCGACTTTTCATTGCAACATTTCGTTGCGCAACAAAAAAATATCGCAACGTTGCACAACAAATAGTTGCGGCCGGTGCGTGTCCACACTTATGTGAAACTATGTTAATATATTTTTAATATTACTGTGTTAAGCTTCATATTTTCCGAGTAGTGATGTTTGTTTATTTCTTGAGGTTGATATCGTTTATAGATAAAAGTTTAGTTTCTTCCGTTTTGTTTATTTTTTATTTGAATCAATTGTATTTTCTATTTTAATACCTTTTTCAATCAGAACACAATGTATGATTTTCAAGATTACATTTACCCATAGCAGCGATCTCGTTCTAGCGTGTTGTGGCTTGCGCATCGAAGCGAGATGCAACGAATGATTTGAAAAGCGTCTGCGGACGTTGTGCGTCCGTCTGTCGCAGAACTAAAAATAAACGTTTTAGAGTTCATATTAAAATACCTTTAGTTTAAGACAAATAATAACTCTGTACCTATCACGAGGTTTTAGTGGTAAAGTCAGGAATTTCGGCGGCGTCTGTTGGAAAAGGGCGTCTATAAAAATCGTCTGCCACGGCGATTTGTTATTTTTCGATATTTTCCGGTCCTATTTCTCAAAAAAAACACTTTGTACCTATGACGAGGTATATAGGTATGTTTTTTTCGCCATTTTCAAACGGCGCCCACCCTCTAAAGCGTCCAGTTACGGACGGCAGACGGGCGTCTATATACATCATTAATAATGCAGAATCGTATAAAAACAGTTAACATTTTGTACCTTATGACGAGGTATTTTTCACGCGAGCTCTCGGTCTATATGGTGTGCCTGTCTTACTGATAGACTGATAGGTGAATGACATTTTGACACTTAATAAATGAAAACACGAAATCTCGTCGAAAGATGAATAAAACAAAAGGAAACAATACACCGAAACCCAATTAGATAAACGAATTATAATATACATTAGATGATTTTTATGATCTCCATATTGTTTGAGGTAGGTACTGCTTGTACTTGATTTAAAATAAAAAAACATACTCAAGGTTACATTTTGTCGAACTAGTTTTTAAGATTTTATTAACTTTTAGATCAAAGAAAAGCCTTGTGAGCGTTTTCCGGAGTAATTAAAAGATAGCTCAAGTATTAAATCAATGAAGTTAATTGCCTAGCGAATTGGACTGCACAACCAGAACTTTTAAAAGAGGTTTCCGAACGAAGTCAAGTACCTACGACTCTGCAAGGAATAAAAATCAGCCTTGTTGTTATGATCATATCATGAGTATCTAGGACATCATAAATGTAAATATAGAAAGTATATTCAATAACCTTCAACACAAAACAAGGTAATGTACTTCATACACTGTACCTATATTGGAATAATCCAAACTAAATTGTGTTTGTAAATAAAAATAAATATAAACCAAGCAAAGCGGTAGCATTTGTTCATGCCAAAATTTGAAAATGCTACAAAGCAAGTTGCTGATAGCTTCGGATGTTCATTAAGTATAATTTATAAATATTGTTATGAAACAGGACTCAAGTTTAGAAGTAGATATACTGATGTCAATGGGGAAGATTTGACAGCAATAATTCAAGAGCTTAACATATTGCATCCTAATAGTGAAAGTCAGGTAACAATTTATTCAAAATATAATTTAGGTAGGTGGTTGCTTCATGAACTTCAGCACTATTTGCAGCATATTCCATTTTATAACGGTTATATGGGATACTTACCCAAAACTAAAAATCAAAATATTTAAAATATTGGACTACTATTCAAATATGTAGTCGATACACTAAAGGTAATGGGTATATCTTTTAATGTGTATTGTTGATTTAATGTGAATACTTGTGGGTTTTTAGTTATTTTAAATTTATTGTTATTAATTTGCTACTCTTGTTAGGCTTTGATTTGTGTTTAAAATTGAACCCTGCAACAGTTAGTAAACAAGATCTCCTTATACATGTTTGCTTAGTGGGTTTGCAAAATATACTTAATTTTGACAGGTTGAGAGCCACAGCGATTTTTCGGAAAATGTGCCTAAAGCTCGAACATTTATATGGCGAATTTGCCAAAAAAATACATTTTTTAAAGATTTTTTTGTGATATTAAAAAATTAAATATAAGTTCGTTAATCAATTCCATAGCAGACACATCACATATTGAAATATATAAAGTTTGCAGACACGGCGAATTTTCAGTCATTTTAGTCTGGAATATGTTTGGGTATGTGCAGACAAGGGTGTCTGTCAGTAGCCTTGAACTTGTTAATATAGAATTATGAAAACAGGCAAGCAAATATCTGAAAACTAGCTACCTAATATTTTTGATATTTTAAAATTTATAGATGATGGCTGGATATTTAAGGGCAAAAGAATTACTTATACAAAGGCAGAAAATTAGAGACATACTGCGAATTGTTGATCCAATTGGTGCTGAGGCAACAAAGGCAAAGCCAATAAAAAGAAGAATATATAAAGTGTCCTGTCCTAATAGCTTGTGGCATATGGATGCCCACTGCAAACTAAAAAGGTAACTTTTTCTTCCAGTAAACAAGTAATCTCTATCTACTTATTACCATGTATACCTTATAAAAAATTGTTGGGAACATGTTTAGTGGTGTGCTGTACATATAAAGGACATTTTGTTTAAACAATGACCATTACCATCATTAACTAATCTACTGACTTAGTTGAAGAAATCGTGCAACATCTGAAATACCAAGTGCACTAAACTTAGATGGAAAGCAAGTGTTGCTTTATTTAACATTTTAAGGCCTATTTGGACATTTCAGGTTGAGCTCAGTTCAGTTGAGCCTTCCTATTTATGCCCGTATTCATAGTTGATACATGAACTCACATTGAGCAATGGCTGATATACAACTCAAACTCAAACCCAAATTTGTGTCACATCACAAAACCTAATTAAAAGCCAATAATAAAGTTGCTTAGATTCAACATGTCAAAAAAGTTGGGTTTGAAGTCTAATCTGAGGCAAGTTGGTAGCTTACTTGCACTGTACTTAGAATTTTGGAAGGTGTCAGTAATGGCTCATATCTGAGCAATGCCTCAACCTTAAGTATCAACTAAATCAACTATGAATGAACTTAGAATGTACGTATTGCTGTCAAAATGGCATGAATTGTGACATCTGTGCATTTTATATGAGCAGGTTCCTCCACCAATCTTGGTTTAACCTCGGGGTTTAACTGAACTAGGGTCAATTCAGAATTGTATAACTGGGCCTAAATATTTATTAGTCCTATGTAAATATTTAAATTTATGATACAGGGGATACGAAACCATCCCAATGTTTTTCAGTTTTGTATATTGACTGGTTTCACGTTTAGTGCTTCTAGTAGAAAAACATTATGGTGATTCCGCCATGTATTAACAAAATGGACTTTGATTAGATAACCTCCTTTAATTATTAATATAGTTTCATATTATAAAAGTCTAGGCTAGTTAGGTACTCTATATTATAGATACCACCTACATTAATACATGATATGAGATATGAAAGTAATCTTACAGTGAAGTATCCACATATTTTTGATAAAATCTTAAGAATGGTTATTTTTTAGATGGGGTTTCATCACTCATGCCGGTATCGATAGTTATTCTCGTCTGATAACATATGCCCAATGTACCTCATCTGGTACTGCAGAATCAGTTCTTAATTTGTTTGATCCTGCTGTTTCAAAATATGGTCTACCTTCGAAGGTTAGATCAGATCATGCATATGAAAATATTTTAGTAGCTTTGCTAATGAATGTTTTAAGAGGAGCTGACCGTGGAAGCTATAGTACAGGTCGAAGTATTCCCAATCAAAGAATTGAGAGATTGTGGAGAGATATGTTTGAACATGTATTAATTGTGTTTTATAATCAGTTCCACACCACGGAAGCTAAGGGTTTATTGAACCCTGACAATAATGAACATAGATTTGCCTTGCAATTTGTTTATTTGAAAGAAATGAATGATAGTTTAACAATTTTCGTTGAAGGATGGAATCGACATAAGATCAGAACAGAAAGAAACTTGTCTCCGAGAAAACTATGGTTAATTGCATTGTTAAAGAAAATTAATTCGGATACTACTGGAGCTGTTGGAGTGTTCGAGGAAGATACCAACATTTCACAAAGAATTATACACGCATTAGTCTTAATGTGACTATAAATGACGATGTTGTAAATATCCCTAATTCGGGAACACAACTAAACCTGACATTAGAACAAGAAGCTGCTTTTCGAAATGTGCTAAATGACCATGTAAATCTACAAAACAAATTTTTAGCGGGTGTTAATTACTTAACAAGACTTTTTGAAAATCCATAGTACATTATGGTTATGCGCATGTGCAGCGAGTACGATCATTGCTATTGTTGATCCACAGTTTTTTAATTATTTTAAGCTCAATTAATGTAATTTAATTTATATAAACTGTGTGCATCGTTAGTTAAGTGCATAATGAAAGCGACACGTTCTGGAAACCGAACAGAAGACTCCAAGAAAAAGCCAGATTTACCTGAAAACCTTAGTGAGGTACAGAAGCTGAATGACAAGGTGGAAGAAATGGCCGCCAAGTTCGCCGAAGATATTAATAAGTTTAGAAAAGCCCTTGACAACAGGGCGATTTCATCTACAAGTGGGTCGAATATTGACCTAAAGGAGCTCTCTCAACGTTTCTTAGAGTTTGAGACGTCTGTCAAAAAATCTATTGAGGATATAAAGCATCTGCATAATATCTCTAAAATAACTTTGACTACGTCAAAAGCTGATCAGGCCGCTAACCAAAACATTATTTTGCTTCACGGTATTCCGGAGAAAGCAAACCAGAACATATATCAAGAGGTTACCAATATTATCAGCCAAAAAATCGGAGTAAATATTCATAAAAGTGACTTAAACTATTGTTCAGTGGCGGCTCGCGGCTTTGAAAAGTGGGGAAGAGCCTCCGACATCGATAGAGGGAACAGCGCCCCAAAAAATTTTTGGGGTCCACGCACAAACTGCCAAAATTTGTTAATAATCATTACCGGTATTTTTTAGGTAAATCATCAAAAAATAAAATATATTCATATCGTATTAGCAACAAATCATTTTGTCTACGAATAACACACTAAAACTAGAATATATAGAAAATATCTCTTGTATAATACTATAATGCATCAACCGTTGAATGTAAATAAAAAATAATTCCAAGAATTCACGGCGGAATGTCCCCTAATAAACTCGCAATAAACGAAACAACGTGCTTTCGCGTTGATCTGAGAACGAAAGTGCTACACGCCAGCTTTTCCAATCATTGCAAACCAAACAAATGTACGACCATTACGACGTCATCGTTGTCATGGCAACCAACTAGTTGCCCTTATACTTTTGATGACTCGACGGCTCTCGAGCGATGCCTCTTCCGTAAAGGTCTACATAAATGATAATGAAATTGCCACTGCTATCGGCGCGTACGCGAAAAGAAATAGACATTTTCATGTGTGTTCACCTCTGTTCTATTCGATAGTGGAGTTAACGGGCAATGTGCAGGTGGCGAGATTCTTGTTCTTTCTTACCCTGGAATTGATTGCCTTTGGCTCCACAAATGATTAAATT
>MU195953.1:0-13206 GCA_016904865.1 Pissodes strobi | reverse complement strand
TATCTCACGATTACCTGATTGTACATTTATCTTATTGTACAGTTATCTTGCCTTATGGCCAAATTGTTTTACCTATCTTTAACTTTAAGTAACTTTGTACATGGATAATTACTGTACATATTTCATTTACCATAATAATATCTCAAAATTAGATTGTCTATTTTGAACCCTAATTGTATTTAGCTGGTTGTACATTTAATTGACTAAATTGCAATAGTATCTTATGGCTTTTAACTAACTTGGATTTTGACCTGATCAGTCAAAATAATTATCTTTATCACCTATATGATATGGTGCTTTAATATTTTGTCATATTAGTGGGTACTCGATATTATTAAGAGTAAATACTTTGTATATATTTGAAATTAATTTTTGGAAGTTTAAAACCAAAATTAAGACTATAAACTTTAGTAATCATTCATTCAGTAATTATCTTTTCTTCACTTATTGCTTAATAAGTTTTATTATTATCCTGGCTAGAGCTACCTATCTCACATGAGAAGTTTTTAATATATACTGAAAGGTATAACTTGGATTTCTTTCAGAGACGTCTGTTAGATTTCACAATTATTTCATAAAAACAATTTTCTGTCGAAAGTCAATATTTTAATATCAATTTGATTTTACTCAATTCTGGGAATCTTAGTAATTTGGTTAATTTGTAGCGAAGTTTCTTGACTTATTAGTGGACTGATTGTAACTTAAGGGCTATTAGCTTATCAGGATCATTAATTTTAATTAGGGTCATAAAGACAATTTCGTCTGCAAAAACCGAGATTTGCAGTTGCACTGTTTGCAAATAGGTATTATCCAAGTTAGCGATTTAATTATAGGATTTTCTCGAATCAATTCAGATTGATATATGTTGAATTTATTTTTGACCTCTACAGGGTATTAAATGCATCACAGTAGTTTGAAGGAAATGTGATGATTGAGTCGAAGGTTATTATTAAAAATAATCAGGAAATTGTATCTCTTATTTCTTGCGCTTACTTGCCTCATATAGATAATATAGCTAATACTAGCGGTCGATTTAACTTATCTTTTCCTATATTTTGGTCAATTTAACTTACCTTTTCTTATCCTTCGATCAACTTAACTTATCTTTTCTTATCTTTTGGTCTACTCTGGACCTGGCGCCCATAAATTTAAATTTTCAAAATTCGAACTCACACCCCTAGGGCCACCGCAATAAGACGTATCTGAGCAGCGGTAGAGTAACTCAAGGAACATTTAAATTTACTTTTACTTTTACTTACACAAATAATTTCAATTAAAATCGAAATAAAATTTGAGAAATAAAAGGTAAAAGTGGGAAATGTTATAACATCGATCAAGTGCCGGGCATCTGCTAATAATACAATTGTATGTTGATGACGGACTGATGTTGTAAAGTAAAGAAGAAGAAGCTGATCTTTTGCTTAACAAAATTCAGAATGAATTTGAAACAAAAGTGACCATGACTGTTCGAAATTTTGTTGAATTTGAACTTCAAAAAGACAATGATGGCTCCATAGTTATTAAGCAAAAATGTTACTCCCGCGCACCCGAATTTTAACGGAATATGGCATGCTAGAACCCAAACCAGTGTGTACCCCCATAGAGCCAGGATGGAGTTTTACAGATTCTCCAGAAATGGAAAAGTCCTTTCCATATCGCGAAATGTTTATTCAAGTCGTAACTAGACCCGATATTGCGTATGCGGTCAATGTTGCATCAAGAGCACTTAGAACCCCACCGAAGCTCATTGCCATTTGGTAAAGCGGATTCTTCAGTATGAGGGATGTTGGACTACAGTACAACACTGGAGGACAATTGGAAGTGTTTTATGATGCGGATTTCGCGAATGACATTAAAACTCGAAAATCGATAACGGGTATTATTTGCAAATTCGGGGGTGCGGCGGTAACTTGGTTGAGAAAGAAACCACAGTGTATTGCGCAATCTACAACAAAAGCGGAATACGTAAGTACTGCTATCGCGATAAAAGATTTAGTTTGGTTTAAACGATATCTTAAATGAGTTAGGTGTAGATGTAGTAACCCCGACTTTATCCAATGACAATCAAAACGCACTTAAACTGATTAAGAATCCTGTTTTTCATGCACGTACAAAGCATATCGTTGTAAAGTACCATTTTGTACGTGAATTATATGTTAATGGTGAATTTGAGATCGCATATGTATCTAGTGATAAGCAAATTGCAGACATAATGACAAAACCGAGGGGGTAGTCACTAGGGTAAAATTTGTGACAAGATTGCGAAAAGTATGGGATTGCGAGGGATTTCGAAAGATTGCGACGGATTGCGACAGATTGCGGGTTTTTGAATAAGATTGCAAGAGAATTCCAAAGATTGCGAAAAACTCCCAAGGATTTCGAAAGACTCCCAAGGATTGCGAAAGACTTCCAAGGATTGCGAGGGATTTCTAAAGATTGCGAATTCGTTTGCGTGTTCTTTTAAAGTGTCTTGTAAATTGCAAAACGTATACTTAGTTTTACGTCCGGGTTTAGGGAGCTATAGGTAGGTTTGTTATGGAAACTAGAAATATTCTTCAATATGAAAATATAGGAATAATTCCTACTAATTATTAGAACTGTTAAAACATGGACTTTGATTAAATAAAAATCAACAATAGAGATCAAATAATGATTTATTACATTATCAACCAGGTTCAAATTTTGGACCCCAATTAAAAAAGAAATACAAACGTTCTAGGGTAGTTTATCCATTATAATTTGTTAATTATGAAACAAACCAATGAGCACAGAGACATGGTTCTGGCAATGCATGCATGTTTATGACAACTTTGTGAACAGGATAGGTTTAGGTAACATCAAAATGAAATAGCTTATTTGTGGTCTTTTGGAAATCCCTTGAATACTATATACCGGGTGACCATGGCCACTGACCAAAATATATTTTGAGATTTAGGGAGCATACAGGAAAGGCTATAAGGAAAAAGGTAGGCGTAAAAACAGTAATTACTCACTTCTGGTCATACCGGAGTAAATGGAACATCCTGTATATTTTTGCTATTTTCGGTTTCCTATTCATCAAAATCTAAGTCACGTAACCCTCCCTATACCTATGATAGTGTCTGATACATGACGTTCTACTAAAATTATTTAAGTGAATGCTGCTTAAGTGTCAAATTTAAAAACACTTCCGGATTTCCTACAGGTAAACTGAAAGTGAAAGTTTTAGTAGTTTAATGGTTAATATACCGCAAAAATATGGGGGGTGTTTCATTTAAAATAACAAAGTATTACTTCCGGTTGGACCGAAAGCAGAGCTGCCGAAAGTGACCCATTAATTAGTATTGCTTTAACGCCTATTCTTTTCTTTATGCTCATTCCAGTAAGCTCTCCAAATTTCGTATTGATATCTTTTTGTATAACGAGTAAAACGCCTGGTTAGGAATCTCGTGGTCTCCCGGTTTACGGGGTCTCCCATTTCATTGCTTTGTGATGCTCAGTTGTTTGTTTGAAATTCATTATAAGGTAAACAGAGAAAGCCATAGCTTATTTGGATTAGATTGTGCTTTCAAGCAAAACAGGTACAAATAAATAAAAAATATATATCAAAAAATACAAAAAAAATACTTAAAAACATAGGTAAATACGACCCCATTACCCAAAATTGACCTCAATAAATTAACTTTAAAATGGTCTAGTTCAAAAATAGCAGGTCAGACAAACATGGCCGAAATCAGAAATAGGAACTTGCGCATTTAACTACAAATAATCTTGAAGGAATTTTTTTGCAGCCTTAAATTTCTGTTCGATTTCTAATTTTTGATGCCGTTTTTCATAAAAAGGCTCATTTCCCAATAGTCATATTGGCTCGTAAAATGTGACCTTATTTTCCACTATTTGAGTCTTCATTTTTCTCTTTTGGCCAAAGGAATTTAATTTTGTTGGAACTCTTATCAATTTCCTCTACAACTCTACCGGTGCGCCATGTCCGTAAATAACATACTGTATAATAATTTTCCAAACGTATGTCAATGTTGATATTTTATCTTCCTTTCACTTCTTATTTTTGTTTTTCAAGGAACCCCCCCCCCCCCTCCATTCTCTTACACCGAAGAAGACAGTCGCTTGAAGGTGTTCCTAGCTTGTTAGAAAAGAGCCAATAAACGAGTATATTTCTTCACTAGCATTTCTTTGTTAGACTTCAACACCTAGAAAAGAACGATCTTCCTTTTGTTTCTTTTTGCTTCTTAATATTTAACTCAGTAATACCTTCTAAATCCTCAAATACATTCTTTTCATTGTCAATATCTTGTCTGTCTTCCTCGTTTACCGTTTGCACCCCTATATCTTGAATCCATACAGATTCATACTCTGATTCATACTCATAGTTTTAGAGATATTAAATAAAAACTATTTTTGCGCATTTGCGCTTCTATGTTCACACCTCTGTTCGGTACATATAAAAACAATTTTGGAGGCCATATTATAGTTTTTATCTATGATCTTTAAAACCGAGTTTAAATTATGTATTTCAGATATTTTTATGAAAATCGATATGTAGGCTTTTCTCGTAACAATATCTTTTAATTAAAAATTTAAAACTGATGGTACTGAAATTTCTCATACAGGGGTGTGTCAGTGGAAAGTCGAGTGGGAGAGAAAATAATGTCTTACTAAATATAGGTCAGATTTATTTATATAGCAGTGGAACACATACAGAGTGGGGCATAAGTTTGGAAACCGCTATTTTATTTGGAACCACAAATTCTTTTGCGACAAAATTAAGTATGGGGGGAATTATCCGAAGTCTCTGATTTCAAAATGGTATCGGCAGTTGAGTGGATTTTTTTCTACCATAGCCAAATATCAAATTTTAAATGGAACGTCAAATTTATTTTTTCAGCAATACAGGGTGAAATAAATTCCTTTCTCACCAGTAGGATCTCGTAAACCATAAGAGATACGAAGTCTGTTAAATGGGGACTAAGTTGCGCAATTTAAGAGTCATTGATTTGCCGTTGAGAAATTTATAAAATTCCGACTACCTACCTCCGAAGATATTCGTAATAAACCGAAAATCAGCTATTTTATTTTTATTTTTTCCTGACTTTATTTAAAGAGATAATATAAAATGAATTTAACATTATTATTGCCATTTTTTCTCCTTTACAAGACGGCAATATCATATTTGAAATCTGGCGTTTCTTGTCCGGGCCCCCACTATCAACTTTTTAAATACGGACCTGTATTTCTTATTTAATTTTTTAGAAGTGTTTGGTTTCCCAAAACCAATGATGTATCACACTTGTCCAATAGCGATAACAAATATTCTCATAAGTGAAATCGAGTCATTATGTCTAACACATTATTTCTTATGGAAAAAATCTAGATTTGTTGATTTATTGATAAGTGTGATACATCGTTGGTTTTGGGAGATCAAAGGCTTTTAAATAATTAAATAGAAAATCTAGGTCCGTATTTAAAGAAATGAAGTTGATGATGGGGGCCCAGACACGAAACGTCAGATTTAAAATTTGAAACTGCCATCTTATAAAGGGAAAAAGTGGCAATAATAAAGTTAAATTCATTTTATATTATATCTTCAAATAAAGTCAGGAAAAATAAAAATGAAGTAGTTGATTTTCGGTTTATTTCGAATATCTCCGGTCTCTTCTCCGGTAGTCGGAATTTTCTAATTCTCTCATCTCTTACGGTTGCCGAGATCCTAATGGTGAGAAGCAAATTGATTTCACCCAGTATAGATTCCCCACTCCAACGCCAGTTCAGTATAGTTCATGTCAGATAGCTAGCAGTGTATAAGGGGTAGTCTGTATACGAACTGGTATTATACAGGGTGTACGTGGCCAAACTTCACTCTTCTGATTTTAGAACGAAGCATAGGTCCGGAAATGCATTGTTTCCAAAATACAGGGTGTTCAAGTTTAAGAAAAAAACGGCAGTGTACGCCGCCGAGTTTTTTCTAATTTTGGTATTTATTTCGAATTAAGGAATTAAAAATACAACTTTTTTTCCCTTGATTTATTTTCGTACCTTGCTTACTCTTTAGGGAAAAAAATAAAAACCACTATTACATGTTGCTATACTCTATTTCGAAATGGTGCGGAGTAATAAAACCTACTTATAAATGCAAAACGCTAACAGAGTGGTCAAATAAATTTTTGTGATTTCTAAATATTTAGCCACAGCTGTTATAGCCTGCTGTATTATATTTTAACCATTCCACCCTGTTTTGTATGGCAATCCCGCTGCAAACAATAGGCTTTATTAGCAAAGGGGCCATTTTCTACCTGCAGTAGCGTACGTTTGGGTATTTAATTTAAAATACTTGTTTTACCTAAGTACTTTTATTTATTCACTTATTTATATATATTCAAAAACAGTATTACTGTAACATTTTATCACATATAATATTTATATAATAAGGTATAAGAATTGCGATTTTGTGTAAACAGTTATGTAGAGAACTATGGTATATCATTTTCGTCGTCAGAAAAATTTGTCGAATCTTCGTCATGTTCCAAGGATATAATTAAAGGCTCTACAATTAGGTCAATTAAATGGTCTAGTTTCCACATTTTTTCTTCTTCTTTTATAACATGCTCAATACACTTACGCCATTTTTCAGAATCGACATTTTTTAAAGATTCCTCAAAGATAATTTTAACATCTTTCATTTTAAACGTCGTGTTTCTCCTTGCTACATAACTTTTTACTTGGGCCCAAACAAGTTCAATGGGATTTAATTCGCAATGATACGGAGGCAGACGAAGAATAGTAATATTTCGTTTCTGTGCAATTTTGTCAACTACATACTCGGTGAAACGAGCTTTATTTGAGGACACTATGGACAACAGTTCCTTTTTCACCATACTTTCATCAAATGGTATGTTATTCTGTCTAAACCACTGAATAATATCCGCTTTTCTCCATGAATTAGTTGGTATTCTGTCAACTTTTCTGGAATGATAACTCGCATTGTCCATCACTATCACAGAATTAGGTGGAATGAGATCTAACATTTGTTCAAAATATTCTTCGAACACATCGCCATTCATGTCTTCATGGTAATCGCCAGAATGATTTGACGCAAACATTAACAAACCGCCCTCAACAAAACCATCAACACTTCCAAGGTGCGTAATAATCAGTCGCTTTCCTTTCCCAGATGGTGGTTTTAGTCCGGTGGACCAGCCTTCTAAGAATGCTTGACGAAAACTTGAAATATTTTTGTCTTGCCAAATCTTCCCAACCGTATATCCTTCATTAAGCCATGTTTCGTCCAGATAAAAAATGTTTCTCACTTCGAAACTGCTTTATCTGTCTTAAGTAATGTCTCCTCCAGCAAATAATTTCATCTTTTTCGATTAGGAGCGATTTTCTGCTTTGTTTTTCCCAGCTGAAATTCATTTGTTTTAAAGTTGTCCACAATTTCTTCCTGCTTATCGTTGGAGACATAAAATTTTGTCGATTATTGGTATTTCCTTATTAAAATAAAAGGAATGTACTGTTCTTCTAATTATAAGTTTGTAGTCTTCATCGATAGGCACCGTCTTTCTTCCTGAAGATGGTATAGGTGGTTTTACAGCTCCACTTTTTCGTTCACACCTTAATTTATATATCGACGTTTTTGAAACACCCGTCATTTGCGAACACATTTCCACCACAGTATCAACGCTATACAGAGGATTTTGATGTTTGAGGGCGTCATATACATTAAGAATAATATTCTTTTCGTTAAAAGAAAATGGACATTTGCTCGCTCGTTTCACTGGAGAGAAAACTGAATTAGCCATTTTAATTGAAACTATGAAATGAAACAAACACACTGTGTCTTCTTCGGAAGAACAAATATAACTGAAAAATTACAATTACTTAAACTTTAGGGTATGCATACAAAAAATCGTCAAATTTGAATGATTACAATAGTAATAAAAAAACCTAAGTGTGATAAATATAATGCTGGGAAAGTCCGAGTATTAGGACAGGTAAACGTTTAAAATATGTACGTATATGTACGTAATTATGTAGGCCTATGTATCAGCCATCAGAAAATGATTTATTACTTCGCATCATTTCGAAATAGAGTATAGACTATATCACAAAAAGTGATTTTATTTTTTTTTCTCAAAAACTAAGCAAGATAGAAAGATAACACAAGGGATAGGAAAGTTGTATTTTTTGTTGGTAAATTTGAAAAAAATATAGAATTTTAAAAAAAGTGAGTGGCTTACATTTTTTTATCAAAAATCTAGAGAAGATTGACTTCCGGGACGCCACTGGACTTAAAAATAATTAATCTAATTGTGGCTAAATTAGCTCCTTATTACAGTAAATACTACTGCCGAATTTTAACAAAATCGACCAAAAGAGCTAAGATTTTTCCAAAAAAACGATTTTTTTTTAAAGTTTGACACTGTGTATCTTGGAAACAGTCTATTTCCGGACATATGTTTATATAAACTGTTTTTCTTAAAATCACTCGACGAGTTGCCTCCTGAAGTTTAGCTACGTATTGACGACAATGAATTCAATTGTTGTCAACAAACGCGTACCATAAAAATACCGAGAAAAATGCCTAACGATTTTTTATACGTTTTTATGACAAATACTATACCCAGTTAGCACGTAGCCGCTCATTTGGTACTTAATATAATCTATTTTACCGAAAATTTTTGTGGATTATGAGCGATTGCGAATGGATTGCGATAGAATTGCGTGGATTGCGAATCGATTTCGGGGGATTGCGAATCGATTTCGGGGGATTGCGAAGCGATTGCGAAGGGATTGCGTTGATTGCGAAGCGCCTGCGAATGATTGCGATAGTGATTTCAGCGATTGCGAGTGATTTTGTGACAGTATTGCGAGAAGTGAATCACCCCTCGGACAAAACCTTTAGCCAGACCTAAATTTTAAGTTTTCCGTTCTGGAATTGGTTTGGTCACCAGAAGTAGTACATAGTTTTACTTGTTTTTGCCGTTTTTGGTCAGCTATAGTTTTAAGGAGAGTATTGAAGTAGAAAAGTACCGCTTTATAAGAACCAATATCGGATAACTGCTAAGCCGAATTGCAGAATTTGTTTATGTCTAGGCGATAGCGGTTTGATTTATATATCCGCGTATACTCAAGTGTTTTGGTACATTATATTTGCCTCTAGATTTAGACTTTCACAAGTGGTGAATAAGACAACCGCGATTATGTGGCAACTAAGGAGAACGGTAGGTAGGAAGTGGGGTTTAAAACCTTACATCCTCCAGTGGCTGTACACTGCTGTGATAAGACCGAGGATTTCCTACGCATCCGTGGTCTGGTGGCCAGCGGTGGCCAGAGCCACTAATGCCCAGAAACTGGCCAGACTGCAAAGGCTGGCTTGTTTGGGTATTACCGGAGCATTGAGAACAACTCCCGGAGCAGCACTGAACATCATCCTGGGACTGCCGGACCTCCCGATCTGGATTGAGAGAGAGGCAATGGCGGCTCACAAAATGATGATCGACAGCGGCCTATGGCGAACGGACTACACAGGGAAAGGCCATACGGCTATTGCCGCCAAAATGAGTAGGGATCTACCCATCATTGCGACCAAAGGCAATATTTCAGATGGCAGATTAAGACTGAGAAGAAATTTCCAAGTGGAATTTCCATCAAGGGAAGAGTGGCTGTCAGGCCAGGTGCGTACGCCGAGCGGCGTACACGCATGGTACACTGACGGCTCATGGATGGCTAATACACAGTCATCCGGAGCTGGTGTATACCTAGACAACACTAAATCAAGAGAAAGCACTTCGCTGGGGAGATATGCCACTGTTTTCCAGGCGGAGGTGTTTGCTATTTTGAAAGTAGCAACCAAGGCGGAGGTAACAGAAGGTGTAGAGAGTATATATATTTATTCGGACAGTCAAGCCGCTCTCAAGGCGATCCAAAAACCCAGGGCAAGCTGTAAGCTAGTTCAAGAATGTAGAGACGCCCTAGATAGATTGGCTGTGCGCAAGGAAGTAAGACTCAGATGGGTTCCAGGGCACAGGGGCATCGAGGGCAACGACCGGGCCGATGAATTGGCAAGACAAGGCTCAATGGGCCACCTCGTCGGTCCAGAACCTGGTCTGGGCTTAAGTGAAAGGCAAATCTCTCAGGAACTAAATAACTGGGCCTGGAACAACACAAAGCACAATTGGAGAGGAAAAGAAGGATGCAGACAAGCCAAGGAAATAATTCTAAATCCTGACGGATCCAGAGCAAGGCGACTGCTAAAAAAGAGCCGAGAGGACATCAGGAACTTGGTAGGTATTCTGACTGGGAATGGAAGCCTGAACAGACATCTGCACCTTATCGGCGTGAGGGACAGACCACTCTGCCCGAACTGCGGGACAGGGGAGGAGTCCTCATACCACTATATAGCAATTTGTGATAGGGGGAGTCGCCTAAGGAGGAAGATACTGGGAGCACCAACACTTTCTCGGGAAGATCTAAAGCATCTGGACTGGGAGGACGTCCTCACCTTTATCAAGGTGACGGGCCGTTTCAGTGAGGCCGGGTGTTGGAAGTAGCCAGGTAGGGGAGGGCGGATCGGGGACGGTGAAAAGGGACTTATAGGCCTACTTACCGGGCTTCGGCCCCCCACCCTTACTACTACTACTACTAGACTTTCACAAGCCCGGTTTTTGTAAGCATTTTGTAAGAGATTGTCATAATTTCTCTCAGTACAACCCTTTTAAAATCTCAACAGTAGTGGTTAACATCACTAAGTAATTTAAAATCTTATAACAATTGTAAGTAATTATCAGTATTGTGGCAGCCTATGACTTTTTCACTTGTTATTTTATTAATCGCACCAAATTAACAAATATTCGTTTGATACATTATAATTACCCAATTGATAACCCAAAAGTATTTAAAAAAAAAACAATATCTTACGGATTTCGTTTTGAAGGTTTCTGCTTGGAGATCATTTCGGATATATGCCCAGACTTATTAGAGTGTTTGGCGGTGACATAAAATTCGTTGTTCAATCGTTTTAAGCTTAGGTCGGTGGATGACTTAATTAAATCTTCTAGCCTTTTGAATCCCACTTTTTGAAATGGGATGCATTCTCCAATCAACATTTTGTAGTCGTCTGTAAAGAACAAAATCAATTTAGTATTAAAATTTAACTAAATTTTTATCGAAATTCGAAGAAAAAGGAAATCTAATCTAATAGAGACTTTTTCAAATACTGCATTGAACCGTTGTGTGGTTAGCTTTTGTAGAACACGTCCCCATGTAAAAATCCTTTTTAATAATGAGATAAAACTTTAAAAAATACAAATTTAGTAGTTGCTATCGATAAATGATACCAATGTCGACAGGTCCACTGAATCTGTATACAGTGCATAGTGGGCTTTTGACTGTTTAGTAAGTTTCACAAGAGAAGACTTTCCATGAAAAATATTTTATCAAAAGTGGTTCTGGGTAATTTCTTCTTGATAGAAATCTAGGGATTTTAAGATATTTCCAAGGATTCGATATTCCTTTGAGAAAGATAAAGCATTACTGTCCTTCTGTCTTTTCAAAGATAAACATCCACCATGCCAATTAACTAATATCTTTTGTACAGTATATATGACAATAATATCCTAAGCAAGTTGAGATATTTCACTTCGGCAATTTGAAAATAATGAGACTAGCAAAAAAAATGTATTGTACCTTCATACAATGAAGGAAAAACATCGCTGAAGTTATTTTATACTCACGATTCAATTGTCGCAAAGTTAGTTTTTCTTTTGATGACATAACACAACTTCTTATATGACGGATTACCTCTTCTCGATCCATTGTTGGAAACCTGAAAACGAAAAGGATGCTATTAATAAATCAGCGCTCCATATAAAAAGTGGATGTCGCTATTTTTGCGTACAACGTTATGAAAAACAAATAGTTATTTAACTTTAAAACTTATTTCTAGAGCAAAAATATTCCCTTTCAATCTAACAGAAATCATGCTACTGTACAGGGTGGCCCGTTTATTATGGGATGACATAACCAAAAAAAGTTTAATACAAAAGTTGTTTGGATTTACTCAAGTTTTTAATAGTATATTATGATATAAGTGTATAAGAGGGCCTTTAAAGCACGCGCGACATATTTCAAAACACGACGCGCAGCGGAGTGTTTTGTAAGTCGCAAGGGCTTTAAAGGCCTCTTATACACGTATATCATACGCTATTTTTTATTACGAATGCTTCATAATCTCAAAATTTTTTTAAATATTAAACTTAAGGGACATATTGACGAATATATTAATATGTCACATTTGACATGATCAAATGTTTCTATAGCAACCTTTAAAAAGGTAGGAGCACCATAAACACCATTTTATGCACGCTACAGCGTGCGATAATCGTTGATTATGATGCATGCGTAATAAAAAATATTTTATTTTTATATACAGGGTGTTTCAAAAAACATGCGCCAACGCTCGGCCGGAGATTCATCATCCAAAAATAAGAAAAAAATTTGATATAAACGTAGGGCCGGAAATGCTTCGTTTTCAAGATACAGGGTGTTGAACATTTAAAAAAAAATCGGCTTTTTTAAAATATCTTAAATATCCTTTGTACGATTTTGTTGAAATTTGGCAGCGTTATTTACAGTGATAAGGGGCTAATTTTTCTTTAACTAGATTAAAATTATCAAGTCCAGTGGCGTCCCCGAAGGCACCTTGTCGAATATTTTTGTCGAAAAAAATGTACGCCACTGACTTTTTTGCAATTTTTATATTTTTTTATGATTAAGCCACTAAAAATATTTTTTTTTGTCTCTTGAGTTGTTTCAATCCGTTCGTTAATAGAATTGGTAGTCTCACGACGTTTCGCCAACATCCCAGTTGGCATTTTCAAGTGTTGCTTCCTTGATGGGATGGCTGCTTGACTCGAACTGAGCGCTCTGGTCCTGTGCCTGGCCTTTTATAGGCTTGCGTCTGTACAGATTGTATCTTGGTTCTGCTTGGGTCTGTCCAGTTTCCTGTGTTTCAGTTTGTTGTCTATGTGTTTGTTCCTCTGGTGTGGTTGATTTAGGTTGTTGTTTTTTGATGATACTTTTCCAGGTGTTGTAAATATTTTGTGCATCATCTCTCCTGTTGATATGTATTCTTTTTTCTATTTCTATGGCTTCCCTGATGGTACGTGTTCGAAAGTGCTTTATGGGAGCGATCTGTTTTGCTTCTTGGAAATT
>JAEQML010074837.1:0-14144 GCA_016904865.1 Pissodes strobi | reverse complement strand
GTGCGCTATTTCGCAACAAAAAACTCTATACACCGCAGCAGTTGCTCCTGCTGTACAAAGCGCAAATAAGACCGTGCTTAGAATATTGCTCACATATCTGGGGTGCCGCACCAAAGCATACCCTAAAGCTGCTGGATTCCATTCAGAAGAGGGCTGTGCGTCTCGTCGGCGATCCGGAGTTGACCCGGAATCTGGATAGACTGGAACATCGCAGACATGTGGCCGAGATGTCTCTGTTTTACAGATACTTTCACGGCAGATGTTCCCAGGATTTGGACCGCATAATCCCGCCCCTGGCAACTCCTGTCAGGCAGTCCCGACAGGCGGCAGGAGCGCACAAGTTCGTCGTACAACTAGAAACACCTAGAACATCGCTTTACCAGAACTCCTTTGTCTGGCGCACTGCATCACTGTGGAACTCACTTCCAGGACATCTGTTTCCCACTAATTACCACCTACAAATATTCAAGAACCGTGTCAATCAACATCTTCGCACACACACCGCTCGTCGAGCGCCATAGGATCTACCTTTAGTGTGTGTGCCACTGCCATAAAAAAAAAGAAAGCACCACCGACTGCCTGCGACCCACAAGGTAAGAAGTTAGCCACTTTAGAGCCGCACCCTTAAATCCATAGCGTTCGAGTTTAGCCAGCAGTATCCCATGATCAACACAATCAAAAGCTTTTGAAAGATCACAGAACACCGCTGACGTCGCCCCACCCGCATTAAGAAACTGATAAACGCATTCCAGAAAGGAAAATAAGGCATCATGGGTCCCCTTAGAGTTTAGGAAACCAAATTGGTTTGGGGTAATTACATTGTGAAGTTGGAGAAAGGCCAGCATTTTCTTCTTAATAATTTCCTCAAATATTTTGGAAAGCGTAGGCAGAAGAGATATCGGGCGAAAGTTTGAGGGCAGGTCAAGGTCACCTTCCTTGTGCAAGGGAATCACAAGAGCCTCCCTTAGCCTTACCGGGAACTCACCTCTGTTCCAAGAGTCGCTAATGGCAAAAGCGAGGGCATTTAGTGCAACATCAGGAAGACGCAGGAGTACCTCCGCAGATATTTCATCGTCCCCTATAGCCCTTTTATTCTTAATAGCTCTTAATGCCTCTTGACTTCATTTAAATCAGTGAGAAAGAAAGAGAATGAATCCCGAAGAGAAAAATCACGGAAAAAGAGGAGAGGGTCACAAGCAGGCGGCAAGTCTCTATGAAGGTTGGACGCGATGTTGCAGAAGAAATAATTGAGCTGGTAGGTCCGGCGTAACCTCAGTGTCACAACCGCAGCGACTGGCCCTGTCACACAGTTCATTTACAATCGACCAGCACTCTCCCTGCCGGTTCTTAGCCCCTGCAAGCCGATCCTGATCACGATAGTATCCGGTTTTTGCGGCTTTAACTATCCTTCTATATGTTTGTCAGTAGATCAAGAAATTAAGGTTTTTAAAAAAAATTTCAGGTTGTTTAGAGAGTGTAAATTTGCAGCAAATATTCTAATGCCTTTTGTAAGCAAAGGCATCACGTATGACAATGAAGAAAGTAGAAAAAGGGTCAGGGGAGTGTTCAATTTCAAGCCAATTCACATCTAAGCATCCCTGATGAAATCTCTCAAAGCTAGTTGAATCAAAAATCCTGCCGCGACGACGCTCTGGTCGCAGTCTACACTACGCAGCTGTGAATTCACAAATAACCGCCTCGTGATCAGAAAGCCCTGCAGTCATTACCTTGCACAAAGCATCATTACTGTTTGAACACATAATCAATAGTAGCTGAGTTATCTGTGATGCGAGTAGGTGCATTGACATGCATAGCTAAGCCATAAGATGAAAGTAGGTTGGAGAGCAGAATGGCATTTAATGCACGTTTATTTTAGCGCATTTAGTTGTAAGGCATACCGTACCGAGTGTTAACAACAGAATTGGTCTCCGTACAATCTCCATATTGTACTCTATTTATCAATTACTTTAATAGTCATTTGACACTCCTTTGCACTTAAATATATAAAAGTTTTACTCTAATATTGTTGCTGTGTTTTAACAAAAAAAGACTCAGTAGCAAATAGATTGTTCCTTAAATTATAGGTTGTGTTTTCTTGTCAAGTTAAGATTGAATTCCTTTGATTTAGTAAGCGTGCCTAGCCACCTTGCACAACACCAGCGAAGCTTTTTCAGTTTAGTTAGGAAAAACTGGTGGTGCTCTACTACCCCACTACCGGGCCCGGGCTTTGTAACACGAATATCCGGTGCTAGGCTCGTTTTTTTTTTGAATAAAATCTTTACTTTTAACTTCAACAGGAAAAACGTGTTGCACCGTTTTCAGAGAAAACTTATTTTTTCGGGAGGAGTGTAAAAACTTAAATTAGTGCGTGTTGTGCGGTCCCGCCACCTCACACTCAAATTCGTGATGCCTGATGCATTCCACATTCGTTGGTGGTTTTTGTCAAAAATTGACCCCACTAGAGTGGAATTCGATATTACAACGAGCAATAACCGGAAGACGGAAGTCAAACAACAACGACAATTAAAAAAGGATGAATTTCTTCTAACTCGGGACCTGTTATTTCATCGATTATTCGTCGAATTTGCTATTGGCTACGCCGAACGAACGTAATTATTATTGCATACGGCACTGGCGAGTAGCGTAACTAGCTTTCCTACACGAATAAACTAGAATGCAAAAAGACGCAGAAAAAATAAAACGAGAACCTATGAGCCCAGCTAATAGTTCTAATAGATCGAGTCGTGCTCGGGAGTATCGTCCTTTGGAAATGTCCTTGACCGACGCGCCGCATGAGCCAATGCCCCGCTGGAATTGCAAATAGACAATATAATGCAAAGAGGCATTTCTGTTGGGACAATTATTGTGATGGCAAGAGGTATTTGGAAATAATTTAATAATAAACATTGGAAGATACTAGGTGACGCGAAAATGAAAATGTTCCATTATTGCAACACTCAAAACACGGAAATTATAGTAATTTTTACAGCGATAATTTAGAGGCGCTGTACCTGGCGAACAGTTACAAAATCTGTGATGTGGTGAACGCGTAAAGTTACAAAATAAGTGATACGGGAAGGCGGGAGGCGATCGAAAAGAGAAAAATATAAGGTTAATAAAGACAGAAGGAGAGAGTTACACGATGAGCTGGCGATACGAATTTATGTGATCCACAAGCACATTAATTGTTTTATAGAATGCTTTATACAGGGTGCTAATCTGATAGCGAAGATGACGAAAAAAACTATTAGTTTTCCTCTGGTTGATACGGATTTTGTTGCGCGCGCCTCGTAGGATTGTGAGCATTAAAATAGTACACGTGTATATTGTGTTGCCTGAACACTTGCAGTAAAGAAGAGCTATTACCAGGATCGCTCAACAAATTATATATCAATATTTGTTTAAAGAGCACGACGGAGAGAAATGATCTTGTGTCCTGTCCGTTATATTTATTAATTAATATATACAGGGTGTCCTACTTGTTTGTTTGCACCAGTATAGACGATGAGGTTACTCAAAGAAATGATATGCTAGGAAAAATAAATTGTAATATTATTTCATGGGAAAGCTTCATCTGTTTCAAATTGGCATCAAAAAAGGCGATATAAAATAGTTTTTTTATAGAATAGTTTAATTTTGTATATGTTATGAAGCTAGCTCATTCGCAGTATACTATTGCTTTATGTTACGCGTAATTTCAAAATATAACATATACCGCGATTCAGACCACGACTCTCTTTTAACGGTCTGAAACGCAGTATATAATGGGTTAGTTTGGGTTAGCTTACGTTAGTTTAGGTTAGGCTTCGAAATCTTCAGTGATCACTTTAATATTGAATTTGCCGTGGAAAAGTTGGAGAAGCACACACTACCGAACTATGCGACAGATACTTTAAAAGGATCGGCAACTGACGGTCAAATCAAAGCCCGGCATACTGGTGAAACGAGGAGATCAAAGTGAAAAGAAAATAATGCACAATTGCAAGAAGAAAATACACCAGAATAAGAACAAGGAATCAAGGTACGGAAAAATAGAGATTGTCAGAGGAGCAATACAAGAGTGCAAAAAGAAGTCTCAAGAGGGCGATATGGACCAGTAAGTATAATAAATGGAAGGAACTGTGCAAGGATCTGGATGAGGATGTTTGGGGAAGAGCTTATTAGATAGTAACGAAGAAAATGAACCTCAGAGCACGACCAGGAAGTTAAGAACCAAATAGGGAAGCTCTTTCCAAAAAGAGAAAAGATCAAACGGAAAATGACACGTCTAAAGCGCGTACCGCTTTTCAATGTAGAGGAGTTAGACAGGGCAGGGAAAAAGGCGCCGGACTTGGATATGATCGGCCCAGAAATAATGCTGCGAATAGCCGAAGAAAACAAGCAAATGTATATAAATGTTTTCAACAGATGTCTGAGGGACAGTTGTTTCCCAGCCACATGGAAAGAAGCACGATTAGTTCTGATCGAGAAACCTAAAAATATCAGAACCTACAGAGGAGCTACAGACCAATCTGCCTAATTAATTCAAATGTAAAATTCTTAGAGATTCTAATAAAGGATAGAATGCAGGAGGAATTGCAAGATATAGGAACGATTCATGAAGATTAGTATGGGTACGTTAAGGGCAGATCCACAGTCACTGCAATTGATAGATTTCTGGAAATTCATGAAGCAAAGTCCAAAGCGGTAAAAAATCAAGAATTTGCAGTGATGGTGCTTATTGACGTGCAAAGTGCCTCTAACTATGTATCTTGGAAAGGGATTGTAGACGTGTTGGAGAAAGCAGGAATTGGCGAATACTTGGTGCGGATGGTTAAAGCTTATTTAAGCAAGAGCACAGAAAATATAGTTGTGTAACTATATTTGTGTAACTATATTGTGTAACTATGTGTAACTAGTTGTGTAACTATATTTTCTGTGGCAAGAGGGAGATTATAGCGGTTAATAGTACGACGCGACGTTTGAAATTAGTTGCGGAGTACCTCAAGGGTCGGTGTTGGGCCCGCTTTTTATACTCAGATCCAGAAACGTAAAATTAATCGCATATGCAGATGATTTAACGATTATCGTCAAAGCCAAATTGATTACTATGTTAGAGGAGAACACACTTTATGCAACATCACTAGTGACAAATAAGTTGGAGAGAATATATCTCAGAGTAGCTAAGAGTAAAACAGAGCTACTAATTTGGTGGGACGAAGGCAGTTTACTCATTGCGAAATACGACTGGTAGAGACAATCGAAAGCAAGAGTCCAGTAAGGTATTTGGGAGTTTTCTTGGAAAAAGATCTACGAATGACAAGACATTTTGATAGGATAATAGACATGAATGCATAAGACAACAAATAGATAGAGCTGAAAACCAACTATGTCCATGCACAAAAGAAAATCTGATTTTTTTTTGTGTCATTAGATACGTTAAAATAGAAGAAGTAATGTGAATTGTTTCGCTCTCTTTATAATCTGAGCTAGAGTAACATAATAACACATTAGAAACACAAAACATGACACTTCAATTTTTGTTCAGTTTAATTAGAGAGCATTTAACGTCCCTCATTATAAACTGCTCAAAAATGGAGTGGATCAAATTATAACTTTTCATCCAACTATTTGACCTAAGATATCTAAAAATCGATTGGTGCGGGTTTATTAATATTAAATATATACTATATGCCATTATGACGGAAATTATTTCAGTTGTTTTCCTGTCATTACAATAATTAGATTCAGAGTGAATAAGTTAAAAATGGAACTTCAATTTTTGACGGGTTTATTTTAGGAGTGGTTTATAGTGGTTGTCATGGCAACGTCTTATTGAAAACACGGTAAACATAAAGTGATCAAAATTTGAATGATTTTAATTGAGAATATAAACACAGAATTTGTCCAGCAAAACGCCCATATTATAAAAATATTTGAAATTATACAGGGTGCGTCACAAAAATAGGGCAGCAAAAAAGTAAGTTTTTTTTAAGGAAAACACGCTATATTTCATTTTATTTTTATAGTTTCTCCGTCATTTTCGTATTGCAAACACCCATATTTGGCAGAAGGGACGCCTACTACTATATTAGCGTTTAGTCTGCGCAATATCCGTAATGTGTTCTACAGGGTCTTTATTTATTGGCAAATCTTCAAATTTAAAAATTTCTTTTAATTGACTTTAGACCCAAGGCGTTTGGTATCAAGGGTAGAATTTGTATAGGTGGAAAATACAATATCTTTTTGTCAAAAAAACCATATTTTTTTGAAAATTTCCGGTCACGCGCTCATGGAGGAAAATAACAAAATGTTTTGCATCCACTTCTGTACGATCATTATTTAATGACGTTCGAATTTTTAAATCACCTCAGGAAGTACTAAATGTCGTCACGCATAAAACATCTGTTTATATCGTTAAAGTATCCGTATTTAAATATATTAATATCTGAAAATTATGCCAAAATTGGGAGTAACAGAAGGTTAATATATAGCGCTGTGATATCAGCAATGCTCTATACAGCCCCTATTTGGAATAACGGCTTAAAATTTAAAAAGTATAGAAACAAAATCAATTGAATTAACAGAAAATTAGCGATGGGAATAATTAGTGCGTACAGAACAGTGTCTGGTTTCGCCATAGCAGTATGCGCGGGTATGCCACCGCTAGACTTATTGGCCAAAGAAAGAACAGATATCTTCAGGAGGGGACAGGACTACAAAGAGCAAGCCAGAGAAAACCTATTCCGTCAATGGCAGGAGATATGGTCGAATTATCGTGGATTTACGCAGACGTTTGTGAAAGACGTTAGATTGTGGTCGGGGCGGAGATGGGGGGAGACCAATTATTATTTTGGTCATTGCTAGGGAGTGGATGCTGCTTCTCACTCCACCACAAAGGGGACATAACACTTGGGTTATGTCGTAGAACCGCGTAACTGGTTCTGGTTAAATGTTCGAAGGACCACAGCCATAGGCTGAATTTATTGTCTCAGGAAAAGTTACATAACGCACATTAAACACAAATGTCCAAATTTGATTAATTTTAATATTAATTATTAAAAACGAAACGTCTATGTACAAAAGAATATTTAAGTATTGGTATGTGCTAGTCAAATGTCTGTACTTAAACCTACTCTTAGTCCGACACACTTAGTGTCAAATATCCACACCAATGCGTTAAAAACTAAATTAAAAACAACTTTAAATTAATCACTAATCAGTCTAATCACTACGCGTTTCTCTTCTCACTTCTTACTGACTATAACAAACAACCATCTAGAGAACTGCTTGTAAGTGGTCAAAATACACTTTGAGTTCCAAAACTTCTTCCAACTTTCGCGATAACATTTAAGTAAAAACAAAGCAACACAAAAAATGCAGAGAGAACTTCAACAGAGTAATTTAGCGCCTCAGAGATGCGATTTTAGAGCGCAATATCAGAGCAGAGCAACAAAAGACTTAAAGGTCATTTTGTTATTATCGCATTATTAAAACAAGGCAGAGCAAGTACAGGGTCGAAAGCCCGTAGACCTTACGTGACTTCTACTAACTTCTGACTAACTTAATATTTTGGTTCTTTTTCTCTTCCCACGCACTTCTTTCGAATCCATAAAGAGCCATTAACACATCAACACATTATAGAAATTAGAAAATGCAACTAACCAGAAACAGACCGAAATCCGAGCGCGATCAAAACGACCTGTCAGGCTCCAGATCATCATCATCACCAGCCCTCCTTCATCCAGAATTGGACATAGGCCTCCTCCGTAGATTTCCAGTTGTTTCTATTCTGTGCTTCCCTTATCCAATTTAGTCCTGTGGTCTTTTTTAGGTCATCATACCACCTTGTTTGGAGTCTTCCTCGGTTTCTTCTTCCCAGATATGATCTCCATTTTATAATTTTTGTACTCCATCTGCCATCCTCTAGCCTTGCTACATGTCCCGTATATTCCCATTTCAATTTTGTGACTGTTTTAATTAAATCTTTTACTTTTGTTTTGTCTTTTGATCCAGTTGTTTCTTTTCCTGTCTCGCAGAGATATACCCAGCATAGGTTGCTATATTGCTCTCTGTGTTACTTTCAGTTTCGATGTTATCTCCTTCGTTAGTATCCATATCTGGGCTCCGTATGTAAGTATTGGTAGGATACACTGATCAAAAACCCTGGATCTCAAATGCATCGATATTTTTTTATTTTTGAGTATATGAGCTAATTTTCCAAAAGCAGCTCATCCTAGTCTTCTTCTTTGATCTATTTCTTTAGCTTTATTTGTTTTGTTTAATGTTATAAGTTGTCCGAGATATATGTATTCTTCTATATTTTCTAGCCGCTATCCTTCTAATGATATTTCCGGGTCTTCTTTACACATCACTTTAAACTTCTTAATTTTCATGTTTAGCCTTATTCGTTTCGCTTCTTCATTTAATTCTAGGATCATCTGTTTCAGGTCCTCATTATTGTCTGCTATGATCGCTATATCATCTGCAAACCTTAGGTTAGTCAGTCGTTCTCCATTTAACTAACCCAAACTAACCCAAACTAACCCAAACTACTGTGTTATTCCAGTCAAGTTTTTTAAATATTCCTTCTAAGGCCAGAGTGAAGGTGTGTTTGCGTATCGATGGTCTATTTTTGCTTTATTTAGTTCTTCTTCTAGTGCCCAGTGTTCGACTGAATCAAAGGCCTTTTCGAAATCTATGAAGGCCATGCTTAGCGATAGATTGTAATTATTTGCTTTTTCTATTAAGATGTTAAGCGTTAGCAAATAGTCGTATGTACTGAATTCTTTTCTGAGCCCAGCTTGTTCCACTGACTGGTAGTTGTCAAGTTTATCAGTTAATCTGTTACAAATTATACGAGTAAACAGCTTGAAGCTGGGAGAGCAGGCTTAAGGGACGATAGTTTTGAAGATTGGTGTTATCTCCTTTCTTAACAATTAGTACTACTATTGCGTTATTCCAGTCTTCGGGTATTCTCTCTTCTTGGAGGCATAAGTTATAGATTATTTTTAGCTTTTGAAGCACCACTTCCCCGCCTTCTTTTATCATTTCTGTTATGACATTGTCTTCACCTGGTGTCTTGTTATTCTTCATCTGAGATAAAGCGTGATTTATCTCATCTAATGTGATTTCTGGAATCTCTTCCGACCCTACATTCAAAACTTTTCTTTGTTTGATTCTTTTTGGTTATTCTATTTTTGTGCTATAAAGTTCTTCATAAAATTTTTCAGTTATTGTTTTGATCTTATCTTGGTCTCACTCTTCTTTCCCATTTTGGTTTTTTATAGCAATTATTTGATGCTGTCCATTCGATTTTTCCATTATATGTTTTAGGCTCCTATTTTCTTCTATTGTTTTTCTACTAGATATTCGTGGTGAATTTGTAGATCTTTTCTTATTAATGTTCTTACCGATTTATTTACTTGTCTATATTCTTGTTTTCTGTTTTGTCCTTGTTTAGACATTAACCTTCTCTTTTCTATCCAGTATTTTGTTTCACTGGAGATTGTGCCTTTTCTTTTATTGCAAGGTGCTGTTTTCAAGGATGTTTCTACTAAACCTGTAGCGAGTCTTTTTTAGTAATTTGGTTCATGTCTTGGTCGTTTTCTATGGGTTCTTTAAGTTTTTCTTCCAGTCGTTTCTGATATTCCTCTTTTTTACTATTTAATATGTGTATGTCGATCTTCTGTTTCTTTTGCTTTTGAACATATTTTTGCGATCTATTGTTATATGTTGCAATTAGAAGGGAAGCCTTTTTATTTTTCAATTTAGTCAGTTTTGTGCCTCCCCCAAAATTCGTGAGGCTGACTGGTTTTCCAGTGTGGGATTCTGAGCTTATTGCTCTACCCGCCTGGGGTATTTATGTTTTCAATGCTGACATTTCATCGGGGGAGTTAAATAGCCATAATCTTCCACGCTGGCTAGGCGGGTTGGAAATGGAACAAGGAAATAAGAGACATCAGTTTGGAATAGATTGGAGTAGGGGTTTGGGACATGTCTTTCATACGGGTTGGGATGTGATGGAAGACATGAGCTCGCGAGTGCAGGGGCGCTATTTCCCTGAGGTAAGTCTGTTCTTCATCGGGATCATGAAGAAGTACCTACCCGCTACCCCCCGAGGCTCCAGTTAAGCGTTAATAAATAAGAGTTTTTATATCTTTCATAATACTCGAGAATGTTTTTAAGGGCAAAATAATATTAATATTTTCAAAGAGCATTAATAAATAAAATAGGAGTGAATTTTCACAACGGTATCTTCGGGACACATCTGAAAGAAATTAAGAGACAACAAACGGATACATGCTGGGTTTTTCCGGAAAGAGATGACCGAGGACACACGGTTTTCCACTGTGAGAGGTTTGAGCAGCTGAGAGTCACAGCTGCTGCTGAATATGAAAGGGACGTCATGATGGAAAACATAGCAGAGCTGCTACAGGAAAGTAAAAAATCTTGGGATGTCATATCAAGAATGCTGATGGAGATAATGATGATCAAAGATAAGGAGGAGAAAAGAAGAGACCAAGAGGACCAATGAGAAAAAAGGAGTTAGCAACACTCTGAAGTAGTGACTTTTAACGATTTTTTCATTTAAATTTTTAATGTTAGTTTTTGATCACCGCGCATTTAATTATTATAAAAATGCCAACACAGACCACCAAAGTAGATCCCCTTCCGCAAGGAAACCAACTCCAATTAAATAAATAAGAATTTCAATAAGAGAAAATGAGAGTTATATTTAGACCTACGAACGTCATTTTTGACATAAAATTCAAAATATGTCAAAAACGGTTAGACTTAAGTATAGGATATCTAGAATTTTCTGAGGAATTAAAAAATTACTTAATATCCAGGGTATTCTATTTAAAATAAGAAAGTTGATACTTGTTCATGAAAATATGAACACCCTGAATATATAAACATATAATTATAATAAACTTTTTTTGGTACACCCCGTAGATTCTAAGATAAGGTGTCATTCCATAATAAACGAGCCACCCTGTACAATTCCTCAAAGTAGAATTTTTTTTTCTTGGTCAGGTGGAGGAACGCTCCCTCATGGGCATCCCCTTAGGCTTTGGGGGTAGTGTTGGGCTCTCCCGCAGGCATACCAACCAAACCTCCACTGCATGCAGATCTTCCTTGCTGTCTGCATTACATATTGCTACGGGCTGTCTGTAGCCTTATTAGCAGTAACGTCTTTATTTATAATGACCTCATCGCCGCTTTATCGCTGGCGCCTCTCTAATTTTAGCAATCGGGGGTATTTCCTGGCTGGTAATTTGTTCTGCCATGAAGATAGTTTCTCAACGGAGTCCATTTAAGGTCTCTAAAAAGATCGACATTTCTCAGAAACCACGGAGCTACTGCTGCCCTTCTAAGAAAACCGTTCTCACTGCTTTGGAGTGCAGTCATGTATGACCTTCCAATTGTACCCCAGATTGCCACACCATACGCAATCTGGACCCTAATAACGACTTTCAATATGGTTAATTTAGTTTTAATATTCAAAGCACTATATCTCCCTAGAAGAGAGTACAGCTGAGCGACTCCGCCTTTTATTTTTAGTCTGACCGATTTGATATGGCTAACCCATAAGAGTTTCTGATCAAAAATTTTTCACCTCTCTATCCCATTGGATCTCTTTCCCATAAATTCTTAGGTTAGGATCCCTCGGTAAAAGTCTCCTTTGGAACAGTACTGATTTAGTTTTAGTTGGATTTAGTTTCATTTTATTTTTATTAGTCCAATATTCGAAGTTGTTTAATTCCTTTTGGAGTTCCCTTGATATAATAGCTCCACTTCTGCTCTTGTACATAAATGTTGTATCGTCTACGTAAAGACCATAAAATGTTGATAATGAAGGTTTGTAGTCGCAAGTATATAAGTTATAGTATAGCACAAATGCCTGTGGAACCCCAGCCCTGATCTTTCTGAAAGTCGACAACTCCGTACCTACTCTGACCCAGAATCTCCTGCCATGAAGATAGCACATTTCAGGGAATTCGAGTTTCCTTAGCTTAAGCGCCATGCCCTGATGCCATAGGGAGTCAAAGGCCTTTTCCACGTCAAGGAAGACCGATCCTACGGCCATGCTCATGTTGAAGGACGCCGAGATGTACTCTGCAACTCTTAAGGCCTGGTGCTCCGATGAGTGCCCGCTTCTGAATCCAAATTGCTGATTGATGAATTGGGAACTCCCAATTCATCAATCTTTATAGTCTTCTCTACCACCTTCCCCATTGCCGGAAGCAGACTAATGGGCCTGTAGTTAGATGCAAACGTTGGATCCTTTCCAGGTTTCTTTATCTGGGAAAGTAACAGAATCCCAGCACAGCGTTAGCCATCTGGGCTATGAACGCATAACCTTTACGTGGTAATACTCTTAGCATCTTGTTATTAACCCCATCCATGCCGGGTGCCTTCTTGATCTTGGTAGCAGCAGATGTACTTCACCTCATTTGGGGTGGCAAAATCCTTAATATTAACTGGTCCTTTCTGCTCAATAGTTTCTTTGAATGCTCTATTGGCAGCACTATCATATTTGGGATCGCTGTAGTCCGTGTCGTTGACTCTAAAGATTGACTCCAATGACATTGCAAATTCTTCGGCTTTATCTATATCAGAATATACCATCCCATTTCGGCCATGAATTGGAGGTATATGTTGCCGTGGTCTCCTCAGGGCATTGAATATTCTCCAAACAGAATGATCATTAGTGCTCAGTTTCTTTATTTTGTCAACCCAAAGTTTGGTCCTGTGTTTCTTTAACTTTTCCCTTAGCATTCCAGAGTGGACATTTAATATAAGTTTAAGATCTTCTGTTTTATTCCTAGAGTAATCTTTTCTAAGTTTTCTATTATTTCTGATAAGGTCTTGCAATTCTTTCGGAAGCAAATTAATAGAGCATCCCTTAAGCGTTTTTACCATAGAGTTGATTTTGTATGCCTTAATTATTGAGTCATTTAGTTGAACAGCATACGTCTCGAGCTCTTCAGCAGAGTTTATTTTTGGAGCCACTAGTATGTGTTTTAGAGTTTCCTTAAATCCTACCCAGTTGGTAACGGTTTTTGATTTAATAAAATCGCTTCTGATCCCTGATCCGATTGAGCCTTAGACGGGGTTATGGTCGGAGGTACCCTCGTTAAGTGCCTCGACATAAACATCAACTGGTTAATTCCTTTTATTAATATAAAATGTATAATGCTGCCTGCTGGTATATAAGTAGGGGTCTCAGGACCAAAGACGCCCAGTTCCAGATTCAAAACAACATCTTCGATTATTCGGCTATTTTTACAATACGATGCGCTGTTCCAAATTCGGGACTTGGCATTGAAATCGCCCATTAGAATGGTAGGTATGGTTCCTTCTGTTAATAGTCTCAATTCCTCTATGGATGCCTCTTTACTTTGACTCCTTTAGATCGATGTTATTTTAAAGTTTCTACTGCCCAGACTGACTACCACAGTAAAATTATTACCACGTAAAGGTTATGCGTTCATAGCCGAACCTATCCTTTCCAGTAGTACGGGATATCTTCGATGTCCCTTCACTCGAGTCGCTACCATCCATATTTGGCCTTTTGGTGAATGATTACTGCCTCCTTAAATTTTCTGGATTTTTCTTGACCATTTCTGACTTCTTCATTATGGAATCATTCTTAGGAACACAATCTTTAAGCACTATTTTTGGTCTAATATGTACACTTTCCTATGTTAATTATATCAAAAGTCTCTTACCGCTAATGTTCCTCGTTAACGCAAACGTTAACTATGTCTCTTTCTAAGTCCTACTTGCACCAAAGTAGACACGAAATTTACAGTTTGTTTTAATTTTTACAGAATTAAACCGAAAATTTTGCCAGTTACATTCGAAATTTCAAGTTGGGTTGGCGGGATTAAGGAGACATCGAGTGGCCCCTCCAGGGTTATTTTTATTTGCGTTATTGATACTCAGATTAGCGTTACGGATAACGTATACACTAAAATAAATAACCGGGCCCTAATATGACAAGCGGAATGGTTTAAATAACATAACTTTAAAGTGACTGACATATGAGGTCACTGTCAACTATTCTCAAAATTCCGTCAACCGATTTCGGGATATTGTTGAAAATTGTTAAGTTTTTTCAAAAATTCTCGTTCGTCAAATACGTTATCGTTTAA
>JAEQML010074836.1:0-14144 GCA_016904865.1 Pissodes strobi | reverse complement strand
ACTTTTTTATAGTGGAACATCAGCAAAATCGACAGCACACGACACCTAAAACTGTGCAAGAACGTCAGATAGTTGATATCTTGCTAATTTCTGCAGAGGTTGGCAGTCCGCTAACCGCTTTTGATCTTCGAGTAGGTGTAGTACTTAGATCGTGCAGGAAAACGTGTCATCAAATTTCCAAATAATTTGCCCGGCAAAGACTGGTGTCTCAATTTTCTCGACAGATATAAGAATGAACTTTCTCAAAGGTCTTGCCAAAATATTAAAGGTGTGCGCCCCCAAAATACAGAACAACAATTTTCGGAATATTCTGAAAACCTTACCAAATCTTTGAGCCACGTCCCAAAAGAAAACATCCTACATTTTGATGAGACTAACCTATTGGATGACCCCGTATCGACCAGATGCATTTTCCGACGTGGAATGTAATGTCCGGAAAAATTGATGAATTCGACGAAGTCGTGTATATCTGTGATGTTCGCGATAACCGGTAGTATGGATGTGTTACCGCCTCATATCGTTTACAAGGCCGAAAAACTCTACGACCAATGGAAGTCAGGATGGTTTGACGGATATACCTTTCAGGATTGGTTCTACACTATAGTCATTACATGGAGTAAAAGCAGAGAAGGCCGCAAGGCTATCATGGGAGATAACCTATCATCTCATCTAGATCACAATATAATGTCAGAGAAATGATATAAGTTTTGTATTCCTCACGACGAATTCTACACATCTTACACAACCATTAGATGTTTCCTACTACGGGCCAATGAAACGGATTTGGAGAAACGTTCTGCAAGAATACAAACTGAAAAATCCCAAAGAGACCAGTCCTAATAAAGTGTCTTTCCCTCCCCTGTTAAAGTGCTTAGTAGAACGTCTTGAACTTACTAATAAAAATATCATTGAAAGTGCATTCAGAGCGACAGGCATAATTCCTCTTAACCCTGATGAAGTGCTCATAAGGCTTCCTAATGTTGGAAGTAACACCCGGAAAATCAGTATGCCCCGATGAACTTTTCACAGAAGCCAATGATACCAGTGATGTTAATGAAGATTACCAAGACTTTGACCTTGATAATTTGAGTGTAGAGCACGATAATGCGACAGAAGAAGGAACAATAGAGGAAGAAATTGAAAGCACATTAAAAATCATTCCCAAAATAGGCGACTACGTGCTTGTAAAATTCACAACAAAAAAAATTAAACACTATACGGTGCAGAGGTTATGAAGGTAGATCGTCCAGAAGTTGGCCTAAAATATTTCAGGAAAAAAAGACGGATTGTTTGTTTTCCCCACGATTGCCATTTCCGTTGAACAGGAAGATAGTATTCTGACATTTTTGCGCCGCGCCGGCCTGAAATAAATATGGGAATTTACCGATATGAAGATGATTTAAGTTCCTACAACATGCAATAAGACAAGGACATTCCTTAGTTTTAAGTTACCATGCATACATATCATACCATTCATTTCTATTTATCTACCTAGGTAGGTACCTACTCTAATATTTGATAAGAATAAATGCATAATAAGTTCTGTTTATATGTTTTGTATTTGGTTTTAACAAAGGAAATATAGAGGTTTTCAAAAAAACTATAATACTAGTGTTACTTTTGAATTTTTTTTTAATCTGTAAATTCTGAGTCCTGTTTTGTTACAGATATAACTTTGGGCAAAGCAACCATTGAAGTGGTTTTACAAGGCGTATAAGCGAATTTACAGCCTTGGGAAATTTTACACCGAAATGCGGGTGACTTTGCCAATTTTTTAAAAATAAAAAAAATGTTAAACAGTTTTTATTACCCAATTTAAATAAGGAATCGCTGGAGAAATTTCTAATGTTCCACATAGTTTTATTAGAAGGCGATTGTTCCAAAAATAAGAAAAATCTCTCAAAATTGTGGCGAAGTCACACCGCTCGACTCTACGGAACCAGGAAAGAAGGATTTTCTCCAAATTATTTCACTGTTGTAGCTATAATACCATACTATAAAAACAACATAATTAAGGGTTTTTTTCTTTATTTTGTAACAAAAACACTACGAAAACAGCTTATTGGGGGGCAACAGGCAAATGGGCACCTTTTGGTTGGAAACCATTTTCATCAGCTACGTAGGTGACAAAGTACTCAACACCATCAGGTCCGGTGTACCGGAATTGACCGCGGACTTCGATGGCTTCGTTTTCAGCGCCTTCGTTATTGAGTTGACCTTGCTCTTGTTGGGAAATTCCGTTGCTGGTGTGTACACTGGAAATAATAACAATTTCATGAAATAGCAATAATAATAATAATAATATTTAAAGTTGATATAATAAACTGGCGAAACAATGGTCAGTACCAACATCAGACCTTATATCATAGTATAGTCAATGGTGTCAGCTACTATACAAGTAACAGCTTGAAATTTAGTATCGATATCCAAAGATTGTGAAACAGGTAAATTGTGTCATAATTAAATTCGAACAGTACCAGACCAAGAATAATGTTCAAATGCAAAGTTACAATAAATTTGTAAATTTAAACCAATTCTTTTGGTAATTGCAAACAACTGGGATTCGCAAAACTGCTAATTTATTTTGAAGGCATATCCAATGACTTAAAAGCTACTGAAGCTGAAGTACTGCGTAGGTATTTATGGCACTTTAATGTAATATAAAATTATGTTAGGAATTCAAGAAAAAAATAAAAGAAAAACTTAAATAGAGTCATCTACGAAGTATCACATCTCGTCATCTAACTTATTTTAATTTGCAATTAATTTTTGGTACACTACCACAGATATGGAAAGAAATTTAGCCAGCAAGCAAGTTCGGACCAACAAAGTTAGAATGAAGATAACAATTTCACATGTTATTTATATTATTAATGACATCAACTAAGCAAAAAAAATCAGTAAATTTATTTCTTTGAAACTTAAATTTGTTATTGCATGACATTTATCACTTTAATTATGCCAAAAACCTTGTATTTTGTAAATAAATACGGTTACAATTTTTTGAGGAATCCTGTATAGATATGCACTAAAATGGCAACCTTGGACGTTGCTTTTTTTGACTCGTGGAATAACAAAGAGGAGTTTTAAATGAATCAAATTGAACGTATTCTATCTGATAATTTTTCATTGCTTTCCATTCGGTGAACTTCAAATTTATACACCCTGTATATAGCCGCCGAAATATACCAAAAGTGTCAATCCAAATACTATATATAATTATTGGTGTAAAGCATACCAGTTTAAGATTATTTTAGTAATGTCGTTACTTTCGAGGGGTAATTTAGTGTACACGGTCGTGGTAATTAGTGGAAATTCTAGGGGAAATGAATGGTAATTACTGATAATAACTGGTAATTAGTGATAGTTTTTTGGTAATTCAGGTATTTTAAGGAAATTTTTGGGTAATAAATCGTAGTTTTGTAGTATTTAAATTATGCTATACCTCCGAATTTGCATTGTTTTAGAGGAAACAAAGTTTTAACTAAACTATTTAACTAAGCTTTAACTAATCTATGTTTCTCGGTCCCTATTAGTCTGAGTTAAAAAAAACTAGTATTCATTTTCCTAGGAGTATTTCTATTGGCTGAGCAGTGGCAGCCTTGCAATAGTTTAACATCAATAACATCATCGATAAACCGTTGCAGGTCGTAGCGGTCAGCCATTTTTCCTGCTAATTTTAAAGCTTTTAAGGCCTCATTCATACTTACTACCAAAAATATGTATTTTGACGGCGTTTAACCCGTACTGGAATCGTTCTAAGTTTTCAAAAAATCATCCAAAAACGACGCGATAACTTAATTATTACGAAGTTTTTGAAAAAAAATTATAAAAGTCGATGATACCCATCCTAACTTGGAATAAATAGTTTCTTATGAAATTTTTCGTCCAACGTTAAATAACGGAGAAATTTTTGTAAAATAAGTTTATTTACCACCCTGTATATGTTTTTGAAAATTTAACTTTTATGATGGCAACATGTAAATGGATTCCTTTAACCGTTTCCAAGATAAAAACAAATTTTGTAATTTCATCATAAGAGTTAGAAGGAAATAGTAAATAGCAAAAAGAAGGGCTAGTTTGGGTTACTTGGGGTACTTTAACCTGCCGAATTTTGTTCGACCTTAGGATGTTTCGTTTTTTTTTTAATTGACCAAATGTGATTTTTATATTTTCTGAATTTTCTCGATAACGAACAGAGATATCGTAAATCGGTTTACGCCAATATCTGAGGCCTCTCATGGTCGATCAAAAGGCTTCTATGATATTTTTCGATGTAAAATAAGGAAGGTATTCAATAAAATAACATTCTAGTCTCAAAATTGAGCATTTTTCTTCAGATCTGACCACGAAATAGGGATTTTCCTAAGTGGAAGATCTTTTTCGTTTCGAATACATTAGAAGGGGGTTTTGTGTGTGTAGGGTCTTATTTTTGCATCGAGAAGATCGTGCAATTTTTCCATATCGAAATATTTGAAAAAAGGAGAAATTTTTCAAAAATATTTTTTACCACTCTTTATCCGTTTTGAAAGTTTTATTTTTATGATGGTAACATGTAAATGGATCAACATTTCGTTTCGAATACCTTAGGAGGTTGTTTCTGAGTGAGTTGAGTTCAGATTCGGCGAGCTACGGTAACATGGCAATGCATGAGTTTATTGTTGAGGAGCTAGAAAAACTTAAAAAAAAGTGAATTAATTGCTATCATTGTTACAAAGAAGGTGCCCAGTGACGTGAATATTAGTGAAAGTATTCGCACGTCAATTGAATTCGGTGAACACTGTCAATTATTTGATCCTAGTTGTGAAGCCCAAACGTCTGACAGATCAAAGGCGGGAGAAATATCGAACCTGAAAAATGACATCAAATATTTTGCAGTGGAACTGTAGTACCTAAAGAAGCTTAGTGATGAACGTGAGAGATCTCTCTTGAATCAACAAACGACAATTTCTTGCCAGGATGACATAATTTTGATGCTTAAAAATAAAAATAAGCAAATTGAGGTTAATAAATTTCAGTTCGGCGGTGTTGCCACTGCAAATTCAGTTCTATCCCACTATGATAATAAACAAATTAAGGTTGTTGTCAAGTCTAACAAAATGGATAGCAATAGTACGGGGGCAGATGATCCAAACAGGTTAAAAAAAGGCAGTATATCCGTTCAAGATGTGAGCACGGGTGTAGCTGATGCACAGAAGTCCATATTATCCAAGGACGTGATTACGCAAGTAATCGCAATTACCATATTCCCCAATCATCTGAATGGAAAGAAGTTAAACATAGAAAACGGAAAAGTAATGTTGTTGTGGGTACTGGCGCTGGTAGTTCTACTGGTGCCCTAAAGGGAGTGAAAAGGGCTGTTCATCTTCATGTGTTTCATATTGAACCGAATACTTCATCTGATTCTTTGAAGTCTTTCTTAAAACCTTATTTCCCTGAGGTTATTTGTGAAAATTAAGAAAACTTTAATAAAGCTATGAATGCCGACTTGTGGCCTGCAAATGCATGCATTAAACGTTTTTTATACCGACGAAAAATGACCCCCACGCTGGGCCATTAGTCGAATTATCTCATCCTCCAATTAGCCATACAACAACTAGAGACTCCCACAATGGTAAATTGATATTAAATATCTTAAATCTTAACATAAGGAGTATAAGATCCAAAAAGGACGAGTTAGAAGCTTTTCTTCATACGATGGGGTATCCTCAAGTAGTTTGTTTCACTGAAATCTGGCAATCAGATGTGGAAGCTGGATGTTTCTGCCTGGATAATTACAAAACTGATGGTGTTTATGAGAGTAAGAACTGTAAAGGTGGTGGCCATGCCATTTTTGTATAGTCTTTACGAAGTAAATTGAAACAGTTGGGGCTCTTAATAATTTCTAATTACTTTGTGTAGGCGCTCGCCGGCAACCTGAGAACAGACTATGCCGACATGAAATTAAAAGTCCCAGCTTTTTCAATTGACTTCGTAAAGACGATACATACAAGTTTTAATTCCAGTGTATTGTGTATCAATCAAGATTGTATTTTTGACCAATGCTTTGAGGCAGTATCTCTTAAGGTAAGTCTCATCTCTGCTTGTATACAGGCGTGTGCAGTGTATCGATCTCCAGGACCTGAGTTATCTAAATTTTATGATTCATTAGAAGGTGTTTTATCGTTTCTGTCGCAGTTTAAGGGGCAAACGTATGTATGTGGTGATTTTAATTTTGATTTTACATATTTTGACATATTTTTCAAAATGGTGAACGACAATAATCAAATATAATTTTTCGTAGGGGTGTTCCTCTATTAGTCCATAACCCGAAAACAACATGGCAGACGAAATATCTGGCAGCATTTCTTTGGCGGACCATGTCAAAATGACAAGTGACAAGTGGTCAATATGCGCTAATGCAATAACTGCAATAACATTTCAGGCTTTAGCTAGATTTGTTTTAGGTAAAGTATGCGCTTTAAATGGAAATGAGCCACATTTAGTATTTGCTAAAATCGTGGCACCTTCCTTGAAAGATATTGAACGGGACAGAAGGGCTATAGGTTTTCGAAAAGAAAGCTTTGTTATCAGTGGACCTCACCAAAAACGACCTTCTAATTTCCTAGTATCTTCAAGGCAGTTTAGCTTCAAACGAGCGCTTGTTATATATCTTGTTCAGGGAAAATAATTGTTATTACTCAATAATTAATAATAAAGATATCTACGTAACAATCGATAATCATTGCTATAAATTTTATCAGGAAAGTGAACGCGTTAAAAAGGAAACAGCACAAGAATACGATTGTGAGCATGAAGAAGCTGATACTAAAATTATGTTTCATGTAGCAAAAACTGCTTGCAAAAATATAGTTATAAGGGCTTCAGATACAGATATTGCAGTTATTGCATTGGCGCATATTGACCAATTTAATGAAGAAAATAAGTTTATCTGGATCGAAACTGATCACATATCGAAAAACACCCTGAAATATATTAACCTTACAAAGATTCAGGGTTGTTTAGGATCAACTCTTAGCCAAGCGCTGCCAGCATTTCATGCATTTAGTGATTGTGACTACCAAGCTGCATTTTATGGTAAAGGGAAAAAGAAACCTTTTACAATATTAAAAAATTGCAAGCAAATTCATGCACATTTTGCATCATTGGGGTCAACGTCATTTGAGGACATCTCTCAGGAAATAATAAATATGCTGGCAAGCTATGTTTGTAAATTATACGGAAAACCAAATATAAATAACATAAACAAGGCCAGACTGGAATGTTTTATTAAGACCTATGGGTGCATAACTGAAAATAACCCCCTTTTATTAAAAAAACAATTTAATGCTCAAAACATTCCCCCTTGCAAATCAGTTCTCTTGCAAAAAAATACGAAGAACCAATCAAATAGTAGCTATTTGGGAAATTGCAACAAACATCAATGCAAATTTTTATGATCCCCTTAATAATGGATGGATACTAAAGGAAAATAAATTTAATATATTGTGGTTTGACGGACCTCAAACTCCTATTCAAGTTGATGATATTTTACTTCAATCTACTGATTCAGCTAACGGAAGTGACGACGACGCAATTTCGGTTGATTCTAGTGACGACGACAATGATTTTGTAGGTTCATAAAATGATAAGATTGATTTTTACAGTAACTAACGATAGGTAGTAACGAGGGTGATAATATATTTTTTTGCGGGTTAAAAATATTATTTTTTGATCAACAGATGTAAAGTATAGGTTGTTCTATTTAAAGCGAGGTTTAAGGTTAGCTGTACAAAACAGAGTTGATTTATTGTCAGTGTTACTTTAGTTTAAATTAATATATTTCTATTAACAGTTGTTGTTTAAACAGATTTTTGTAACCATTATTAACCTGTTCTAGTGAAGTTTTTATTAGATTTAGAGCAAAAACGTTGAGGAGAATTAATGTTATTTATTATGACTGAGTATAAATGTTGTTGTTTTCTAGTTTTAAGAAGTTATTGCGAACTAGTTTTGTTGTTATTTACATATACTATAATGTGGTTTTTTAATTTTCTTGTTCTCCCAAAACAATATTTATAATGCGATTTACTTGAAAAGACCTTTAGAATCATGCCTTTATTAAAATAACTACGTTATTAATTACGACAGATTACTCATTTATGTTTGGAAAAAACTTTTCCTTAAAGTAATATAATTATTACTGGTAAATAAAATATGTAGCAAGAGATTTTTTTTCTTTGCATAGTATTATCGGACTTGGTATGTTACATTTTTGTTAAATAATAAATCATGTTCTAAAACAATTTTGCAATACAAATCTTTAAATTCCATTCACCATTAAACAAATCGTCTGACCGATTGAAATTAATATAAATAAGAGTTCTATGTGGTTTTTGTTTTAATTTAAGGTATGAGAAATAGTGTAGGCCAAAATTTAACTTGTCACTTGTCACTTTGACATGGTCTGCCAAAGAAATGCTGCCAGATATTTCGTCTGCCATCTTGTTTTCGGTTAATGTATTAGTTCACCCCTACTAGGAACCCCCCACCAAAAATGATATTTGATCATTGTCGTTCACCATTTTGAAAAATATGTCACTTTGACAGTCGTCTGCCGAGGGCAGACTGTCAAATATATCGGCTGCCTGATTGAAATTAACATAAACGAGAGTTGTACATACAGTTTTGCAAATTTGATCTGTAAGAAATATTGTTCACCAAAAGTTAACTTGTCACTTTGACGGCGTCTGCCAAACAAATGCTGGCAGATATTTCGTCTGCCATGTTGTTTTCGCTTAATGGACTAATAGAGGAATACGCCTACCAAAAATAATCTTTGATCATTATCGTTCACCATTTTGAGAAATATGTCACCTTGACAGTCGTCTGCCAAGTTTAAGCTGCCAAATAAATCGTCTGCTCACGTGATTTTGACATATTCTTGAACTGGTTTGTTTAATTGAGCGAATGCGGATTTTGATAAATATTATTCACCGAATCCTAAAACCACCCTTTTTTAACTGCACCCCCCTATTTAAAGCTGCTACTTCGACACGGCAGACGGTCGATTTTAGTTTGTCTATATCATGAATTCTTATGCCACATTGGTAAAAATTTTGATAAATATCGTTCACCGCAATGGTTGCCAGCTCCTACACTATTACCTAAATTTTAACAGAGCAAATTATGCCTATGTAATTATGGCTCAACCAGTGAGTCCAGATGCCCCAGCATTCTGTATCTCTTTATTTGCGACGGACAACAGGTTTACCTACAAAGAGGTTTTACAAAAATGGTATAGAATCATTTCTGAAGCATCAAAATTTGAAATAAAAATTTTGGGATTTTCGTCTGATGGTGATACCAGACTACCAAAAGCCATGAAACACAAATCAGCATTTATAAGTAACAAAAACTTAACTTTACTACAGGATTGGTGTCATATAGATTTTTCAGAGAATGACCTTTGTTTCCTAGAAGATTCAATCAACATTCTTACAAAACTAAAAACTAGATTATTGAAGCCAGGAATATGTTTACCGCTAGGAAACTATCTTGCTAGCTCGGAACATATCAAACAACTAATTGCATTTGTTAATAAAAGTCATCATTTACTGACCAAAATGGATATATCTCCCGAAGATCAAATGAATTATAAAAGTGCTAAAAAATGTGTTATTACAAAGTAAGAGCATCCCTGGGAGAAAATGTCTCACAAAGCACGGAACGGTAATTTACTTGAAAATGATGCAATATATAATTGACTCCTTAATTGCTCCTAATGAAGATTTGGAAGCACGTATTTTTAAAATATGGTATGCTGTAATTTTTTAAAGATATTTGAGGAAATGGATAAAAGACCATCAAAACTATATTCTAACAGAAAATTTCGTTTCACTCAATTCTTATACGTGTGTGGAAATTAACGCACACATGTTGATAAACCTGATTGAAAGGTTCCAAACCGATGACAGCATAACTGAAAATATGTTCTAGCCCAGTATATTTAAGTCAGTCATGTGAAAGATTGTTTAGGTCGGCGCGATCAATGACATCTACTCAATCCACAGTTGTTAATTTTAGTATTAGGGACTTATTTTACAGAATTGATCAAATGGGATATATAAATTATATTGTAAGGTATCTCAAGGGAACGTTTGTTTTTGCAAGAGAACAGAAAGAGAAAGATTTTAGTAAAACTCTAAAAAAGACATAGATGAGAACAATTTAACAAATGTGATAAATAGGTCATTAGAAGAGGCTTCTATGGATGTAAGTAATCTAGGAATGACTGTTGAAAAAAATGAAGCATTTGAATATTGAAGACTCGATTGAAGAAAGCCTCGAAAAAACCCAAGAAGGAAACCTAGAAGAAAACCGTGACTTACTTACATACTAATGACAATTTGAATGACAATAAAAATCTGTCAGAAAATCTTAGCGAAAATTTTTTTTGCGATATTGCGGTGCCTAAAGAAGGAAGTACAGACGTTGAAAGAAATGTGCTTGTTAATGATTTAATACTGGTTATGTTCAAGATGAAAATCTTTTAGAGGACAACATCGGCTTAAGAGAATATTCAGATCAGCAAACTGATATAACTAAGGGCAGCCCTTATCTAAGAGTAACTTTACGCAGTAATAAAGTACGAGTCATTAAAAAATCATCATATGTTTGGTTACTCGATGAGGGAAATGTTAACCCTAACATTTTCAGTCGATCCGTGCTTACCCAGCACGGATCGACTAAAAAGATTTGTGTCAAATACGAAACGTAAAAATGATATAGATGTCAGACTATCTACCTCACAATCAAGAAAAAAAAAACAAAAACCAAATTATATAAAATGAAAAGTGAATCAGAATCGAGACCAGAATATAAAGAGAGAAAATAATGATTCTGACACAGATCTTTCTTCCGATGAAGATGTTACTTTTATGGAATCTGTTGATTCTCCCTATTTTGAAGAAGAATGTCCCTCCGAAAATATTAGATAAATAAAAAGTATTGTGGAGATTAAACAAGGAGACTTTGTACTAGTATTATTTATAGGAGGGAAAAGAAACACACAAAAGTTCAATTACAGGTATATGTATTATTGAAGATGATGTCAAAGTTATGGCACTTAACAGTGCAGACTCCACAAACATATATCGCGAATGAAAATGATGTTTCGTTCGTAAAATTTAGTCAGATAATTGGATTACTAAATACACCTGCTATTGTACTTACTGGAGAGAGAGTTAGGTATGTGTTTAGATGCAGCATAGAAGAAGTATCCAAAATGTAGTTGTTTCTCATGTCAGCCGGCTTAACAAAATACCTAACTAGGTATATTTTAATCCCGTTTCTACTTTGTTGGAATAAAATCTCTAATAAAATATTTTTGTTTTATTTTTCCAATAAAAATACTACTACTATAGTCCATCTTGTCTAAGAGCTTAGCAAGTAAAGTACTTACTTACTTAATTGTTTACTCCATGAGGATCAAGGAAGGGTAAATACAGATCGGATAAATATATTTTCGGCAAATTTTAAATGCAAAAAAAAGATAAAAATGCAAATAAGAAATTAAGTGTTTAAGAATGTCCACAAAATAATCATATTTTTTTTATAAACTTTTAGAATTATTTAAAAATTTATAGAATTTTTTAGAATTTCTTAGAATATTTTGAAACAATTACATTGAAAATTAGCATTTTTTAGAATTTTAGAATTATTGGTGTACATACAAAATTGGATAGGTGGTATCCCCCTTGCAATTAACCGAGGAATTTAAAAATAATAAAAACTTTATCTCCTTAAAGCATGTTAAAAATTCAATTTTTCTACATCCGTTTACCGTTCATGAAATTTATAACATTATAATGTCTATTTAAAGTAAAAAGCCATGTGGACCAGACCAGGTCACAGGTAGCGTATTAAAAGAATGCACAGTCTGCCTGACAGAACCTTTGACCCAGTTAATAAACCTGTCTTTCCAGGTTGGTTATTTTCCAAATATTTTGAAAAGAGCCACATGACAGTGGTACCGACATTTAAAAAGGGTGATCCCCCCTTGATTGACAACTTTAACCCATAGCATTGGTCTCGGTATTTTCTAAGATTTTTGAAAAGGCCTTTAAGAACCGTCTTACTGAATATCTTGATAAATTTAATATTTTGACTTGTGGTCAATTTGGCTTTAGAGTTGAGCGTTCTACCTGTGACGCAATTATCTCATTTTACCAAAATATTCTTGGTAACTGCAATGAGAGGCTTTAAATGGCCTTTGATACCATTAATCATCAAATGTTACTTACAAAACTATATGCTTATAAAATAAGGGATGCCCCTTTAAAATAGATCGAAGTCAGTATGTCGCCCTAAACATTAAACAGCAATATGTGCACTCAGATGAAAAAAATTAAAAAAAATTTAATTTTTCGATAACTTTAGGAAGCAATTTTTGAGTGTTCGACTTTTGCGTACGGTTTTCTTGTAAAGTAATATTTGGAAACAGGACAGCTTTTTTAATATAATTTTTTTTACCTGTATATGATTGTGAAAAGTTTATTTTTATAATGGTAACATGTACATATATCCATTTAACTGAGTCCGAGATAAAAATGAAAATATTTTTTTCAATAAAAAAATTACGAACATTTGAAATTTTGGAAGTGTTTAGGGTTGGTCTGGTTAGGGATGGAAGCATTGTTAATTACGTGATTTTGAGAAAAGATATCGAAACACGAAGCTTAGTAAACAACTCTGAATCAAGAAAGTGTGAATGCAAATGTTGTTAAAGCAAAGAGTCTGTAAATTTGGAGCGGACCACTAAATATTGAGTTTTATCTGAGATAATAAGTAAATAGCATATTGTAATGATTTGTTAGGTGAACGATCAAATTTAGCTCTACGTTAAAACTGAATTTTGCATGTAGGGTGGAACCACGAATGCAAACATTAAATTAAATTAATTATTATCAACGAATTTATACATTTAAAGTCAAGTACTTTTACCTGATATACTGGGTATATTATTAGAAAAGTTAAACATTTTGGAGTACCTACTTACTTATAATCGTATGGAACGCCTCCAATGTTTTGGGAATTGACTTCTGCCGTGGCTTTAGCGTCAGGGCCGGATTGAGGGGCTGCAATAGCGACGGCTACGAGAGCGAAGAGAACAATTGTCTGTAAAATATAAGAAATAAAGACAAGGTTAGAAGCTGATTTGTTTTGACACACTTTGCACCAAAATTAATTTGCTCTTTGTGATATCTCTTTAAAATTGATCAACTTTACAACGAGCCATCGCATGAATGAGTCACTTAGCATAAAATTGTCTTATAATATTATTCAGTATGAATATAATAAATGTATCACCGTGAAATTTGAAGGTAAAAGAATTTTATTTGTATTTTTTTTAGAAAAAATCATTTTAAAGCCATTGAGCTTTTCTCTTGCAATTAACTTTTCTGATTTGAACAAAAAAAAAATAATTAACGTACGTTGTGAACTGGAATTATATCTAAACGAATATTTCATTTTTACTTATACTCTTGACAAATAAGATGAATATTAAATAAAAGTGTCAACGCGAGTCAATATGAAGAAGGTCGTAAAAATTTAAACATATGCAATTGATTACTTACTACTTTCATGATGACTGAGTTTTTGTGTGTTCAACTAAAATCAAACTGATCAATTTTCGAAAAAATATCTTTGTCTTATAGTGCAGTCAATCTTCCCCTACCTCGACCACTATCTTGACACAATGGTTGAATTTCGGTAGTTTTTAATCCAATATTCAAGATTTGCTGACCTTTATCGTGAATTAACAAGGATTTTAGAGGCTATTTATTATTTAATGAGCTGTCTCGGCTGCCGTATTGATTCATACGTATGATAATAGAATCGACTAAGATTCTTCTTCCACGTGTAAGCGATTTGTTGGCATATTTCATCCGTTTTATTAATTTGAGTGAACTTTTAATAATTTCTTATCTTGCATCGGTAATGCGAGTTTTCTTAAATTAGTGGCGTACCTAGAAAACCCCAAATAGCCGCTCATATACACAGGGATTTGTTTATGTGCAGATTTTATCTGTCACGGTTGAAGTCACCAGTCTCTCATACTTAGCCTGTCGCAGATAAAACCCTGCGGCTTTGCATAATAT
>JAEQML010074835.1:0-14145 GCA_016904865.1 Pissodes strobi | reverse complement strand
TTTGAACTTCCTAAAACAGAATTGATGTCTACTTGCAGGAAATAAGAAATGCTTAAAATAAGCACCAAATGTGTATAATAAGACGTCCTCAAATGTTATTTGTCTTTCTAATTGAAGGGTTAAATTTAAATACATCTCTAATTTTAATTTCAACCAAATTTAGCAATACATTACACATTCCTATTGTAACTTAACACTCAGCTGTGATATGCACTGTGGGCCTAAAGGCGTTTTACTGACGTCTCGAACAATTATTTTTCGAGTTTGTTTAACTTTTTTTGATACTTTAAACATTTTGCGGTCTGATCTGGGGGCTGCAACTTGTAGTCACAGCAATGATCCATCACTAGCTACATTTTAAAGTAAATATGAGGCTGGATTTTAATTACCTACAATTTTATTAATGAATTTTGTCTCCCAAGAAAATATATCTGGCTCACACCTAAATTGGTAAATAAAACTTTTTCTAATTCTAATAAAAAAATTAGCATTAATCAATTTTTCGAAAAGTGTGATGCATGCTTTAGCTGTGGCAAACCAAATGATTTAATAAATGATTAGAGTATTTAAAATATGCCCGTTACTGATTTTGAATAAAAGACAAAAATAAAGGATTTTAAATGGGAATATGTTTCAGTAGATTAATAAGTACCATACATTAAATGAAGACAATATTTACTAAATGGAATGAATTTATGCCACATATTATTTTAAATATTAGCGTTTTATATTTCAGAGAGTGTTAGAGTACGACGAGCCACTTGCGATCTCCTAAATTTTGATTTGTGGGGATTCAAATTTAATGATTCTGCATGTGCTGCACATTGCCTCACTCTTGGTAAAGGTGGAGGACGCTGCAACGAAGACAAAATCTGCGTATGCCGAAAGTAAATTAACATGTTCTTTAAAATTTGAAATCCTATGATTTAATATTTTGTAATAATATATAGGTACTTATCTATACATTTTTAATGCCTTTTATTTTTTATATAACTCGAATTATTAAAATTATTAAATATAAATCTCACTATTAGAATTGCCTCGTATAATATGAGCAATACAATTTTGTCACCTCGAAAAATAATTGCAGTTTTTGGGACATAAAATAAAAATTCGAAAGAAATAATTTCATAAATAGTTGAAAGTTGTGGTTAGAGCATAGTTTTCATAAAAGCAGATATGATTTATGCGGAATTCTAATTGGTCAGATTAATTTAAAAGAGCCTTGACGTGAAAATTTGGCGAACATTTTAACTTTCTATGGTGACAGAAAAAAAGTTAAGATATACTTAAATTTTGATTAAAATTCGCGCAGATTTTGCATTTTGAATGATTATTTCATTAAGTGCTGAACCTTCATCCATCATTAACAAATTTAAAGCATTTTGTTCTTCGACTACACGTTTCAACACCTGGAGTTCCATCGTGTTGCTATATCTTGAACTAAAGATTCTTCAGCTTAATTTAGCTTTTTCAATGTCTTTTTCTCATGTTGGCAGCACCGTCTGCTAAATTTAGAACGATTAGATGAGAATCTAATTGACATTCTTGCATTAAGTCGTTCATATTTTGAGTAATAGCTAAATAACCTGAGTGTGTTCCTGGAAAATATGAACACCTTTCGGCTGTCCTAAAAGCTGAACCTGCTAACATTTTATTAACTCATTTTTGTATTTTACTGCTCCAATGGGCAGCAAAGTACAAAAATGAGTTATTAAAATGTTAGCGGGTTCAAATATCAGGGGTTACAGAATTTTTTTCATTAAAACTTTTTAAGGTTGGGTGCTAGGCAGTCATAATGCTGAATGCCCACATCGAAAAGACTCGCATTTCTTGGTAGTTAAAGTTGACTTTAAAATTTACGAAAGTCTAATTTAGCTTTAGTTTAACCATCGAGGAAATAATAAAGGGTTTAGAAACGTCTAGATTTTCTAACTCGTCATGAATATGTTCCACCGTGAAATCATGTGAAGATAACGCTATTAATATTTGATAAATTGGCACTGCTGTAGCCGTGATAACTTAACTCGAAATATTAAGCAATAGTGTCATGGAATTGTCAAACTATTTGTTATAATTCATAAGCCTTGGTAGACCTGAATTTTGCGTAACTTTTTAATAAAGCTCCAGAAATGTTTAATGTTATTGGGAGTCAAGTCCTCTGTATTGGTGACAAGCAAGTAATACCTTCTGTATCTTACCTCACGGCGTATGTTTGAGTAAGCCACGTAATCGCTGGGAAGACCTTATGAGCTTGCCTAGAGGCTTATATCAAACCATTTGAAATACTTGTTTGAAGTAATAGTTCTTTTGGGAACAAACAAATCTATACATTCCATAAGAATCTCATAAAAGCGCCGGATTAGCGGGGATTAGTATTGTTTAGTTCGGCGAAGTTAGCTACATTAAACTCATGCATAGGTAAATGGGTTGTGTTATGAAGTATAGGTGCGTGTTAGGGTCCAATGTTGAGTTCGATTGGAAAATATTCAAGATAGTTCCGAATAGGAGATTAAGCTCCGATAGCTCAAGGAAGTACATTTCGTCGATGAACCCACGCCCACGCGTACCTAGTCTCCAACGGTTCGATTGACCTGAAGAAGGTATTGTGAGTAGATGTGTCTCAGGAGTGTTACGGAAAGCGCCCCCCTGCCTACTATACTGGTACTCTGAACTTTAGTCTGTTCTAGCAACATCTATATGTATATTTGAAAGTAGACAATTTAATTGCACTTTTTTCTTTAATGTAAATTAATATTTCCAGTGCTTAAACAGCATATTATTATTAGTTCAAATATTCGCGATAATAGTTGTTGGGTGAATTTTACTCGAAATTCCTATTAGCAAAACATGTACATTGTACATGTACATCCAACGAGGACTAGACAAGGCGATTTTTGACTTTCCCTGTACTTTTATAAAAAAAACTAAAATAGCCATCTTATGTAATTTTCTCCCACGAATTCGGATATGTTCAGCAAAAAACAATTGAACATCAAATAAAAGTGCTATGGGTCACTTTGATATTTTTTTAAATGGAACACCCTGTATATTATTAAATTTTTGGACTCTCTAGAAAAATCTAAACACATTTTGTGTATAATATCCTATACCTATATTTAGCTGTTTACCAAATATTGACAGTTGAAAGTCGGGTATTTTCACACTTTGACAGGCTCTAAAATCTAAACCGCACAAGATCAAAGAAAACGGTTTGCACATTCCTATCTTAAGTTTTCATGAACTATCGAATGACAGTATCTTCGAATTTAACCTGCGGATAAAATTAACCGGAACTTTTAAACCTCCGGTTAAATTCAAAGTTACCTACTATCATTCGATAGCTTATGAAAACCCAAGATAGGAATGTGCAAACCGTTTTCTTTGATCTCGTGCGGTTTAGATTTTAGAGCCTGTCAAAGTGTCAAAATGCCCGAGTTTCAACTGTCAATATTTGGTAAACAGCTAAAGATAGGTATAGGATATTATACACAAAATGTGTTTAGATTTAAAAATGTAGTAATATACAGGGTGTTCCATTTAAAAAAATATCAAAGTGACCCCTAGCACTTTTATTTGATGTCCAATTGTTTTTTGCTGAACATATCCGAATTCGCGGGAGAAAATTACATAAGATGACTATTTCAGTTTTTTTTTATATAAGTACACAGGGAAAGTAAAAAAATCGCCTTGTCTAGTCCTCGTTGGATAACCCTGTACATGCATTGACCGACGCCCTGAGTGGCCGTACAGGGGAATCGACGTTTTTCTATCTGCACAAGGTGTGCTGATTAGCTGTTCACAGCCAAACGTATGTGCCAATGCTATGCATTGGATGCAGTATTTATCACAAAGAACGTAGGGAAATGGTAAATTAATTTCAGCAACTCGTGCAATTTCTTTTTATTCAATTTTCAGCATTCTAAAGTCGTATTCATTTCAACTGTTACGTCTGGTAATAAAAGTATTCACATTTCTAGCAGTTTCATTTTTTATTTAACAAATAAATATTGCAGGAAGAAAACCGAGTGTATACGCATATATAGATTAACATCTTCTAAACATTGGCGGTTACCTATATATAAGCTCTAGTACCCATCAAAATGTGTTTTTCTTATTCTTACCTATACATGATATATTTCTACTAGTGAAAGGCCAGTTGGGTTTTTCTTTTGAGAAAGTTGCGTCCCACCAACATTTCGGCCGTATTAAAATGTTTTTTCGTCAAACGTCAGTATATCCGTCATTACTCGACTGTGTAGGCGGCCGTGAAGTTTCGTTTTTCCTCCGCCGGAGCTTTACTTTTCACTTTTCCGCCGGCGGAGGTAAAAGTGTTGTCATAGCAACATAGATACAAACAAACAACAAAATAAGCGCCAACAACTCGAGGTTTATTAAACTAAAATTTGTATTTATCACTCAATTTGTGCACTGCATTTCTAAAAATCACTAATTTACGAACAAATTGGTTATTATTTAATCGAACTTACCCAATAACTGCTTATCAATACGGAATTAAAACGCAATCGGAGACGCAATTTTAAAAAAATAATTATTGTTGACAGTGTCCACTGACAGCTTTATGTTACATTACTATAGCAACAACCTGTGCCTATTCACCGACACCGGTCTAAGCCCCCTTGCGAACCCACTTATCTTTAATAATAATTATTATTATTACTATTAAAAAGAGATGTTTTTGCATTAATTTGTCGACATTTGAAGAAAAAACAGCATATTTTATTTGGAGGAAAAGTTACTTATCATGGCTTGCTCTCTATTACCAGCCTCACTCCGTTCGGCTGTTAAACACGAGCGCGCCATGAAAAGTATCACTTTTCCTCCATATAAAATAATATACTATTTTTTTATTTTTGCTATTTGCTTGCTTACTAGTCTTTAAAATAAAATATACATAACCGTAGTATAATGAAATATAGATTAAAATTTTCCCAATCCGGTTTATTACCTGCTCTATATTTAAAATAGGGCATTAACTTCAAGAAAATTTATATAAAACAAGCGGTTGTATCCTTAGCTAGTTTTGAAATAAAACCATTATAAAAATCTGCCGCACTCATTATTTTCTTGCCTTGAATACCCACTTTTTTGACACTTATCCAGGTTGCATTTGCACATTCTACAATCAACAAATTGTTTTTCTTACTATATTCTACAAATCCCGGCGTTCTGCACTGTCTCGGTTCGTTCCAAACTGCAACGTCAAATAATTTGACAGGTACTGAGTTCCATGTCGTTTTTGGAGGTAAAATTGACTTTAAAGCCCTTTGTAAATTATGTATATCAGTTGCTGTTGAGGTGTTCCACTTTATCTGTGCAAATTCAGGATTAATTTTGGGAGCTACAAAGTAAAATACACAAAACATGATCTAATAATTGTGACAGGCACAGAAATCCAGTATAGATTTTTCTTTTCACCAAATTATATGAAAACTCTTACTTAGCCACAAAACCTCTGATGTCGTTATTGTCAATTCAAACTTGATACCCATTCCCAAATAGGTTTAGTACAGGTAGTTTTATGCAATTTATATACAATAATTATAACAAATCATACTTGTATACAATAATTTAATAGAGTTTTTTTACGATATTTTATTTCTCTCAACGTTTCAGCTACTATAATAAGTCAGCGAAATACTAAAAACTCAATAAAATTGCAAACAGAATTGCACAAAATTAATGTATTCGTTTATTATATGAGTTATTAATTCATTATATAGGCTCTTAAGGAGAATATTGTATTAAATTTTCAGCCAATTGGAAATACATGGTATATTAGACACGAAAGTGTTAAGAAAAGTAAAATAAAATATATAAATTGTTAATGGAAACGATTTTTAAATTACTTCAAATATTACAGAGTATATTATAGTTATTATCATTTAAAATGAATCTATATCGACAAATATGAAACTTGGTAGTGTTTAAAGCATATTAACAAATAAAGCAATGATAGTGTTCCAAAGTTCAAATAAAGCGATGATAGAAAGTGGTGTAATATACACAGAATAAAGCAATAGCATTATTTGGATACAAATCTATGGCAAAATGAGGCGTCAATAACGATTTTATCATTTTGCCCTGATTTTGATCAACGTCAAAGGCATTCTAATATTCTCCATGTAAAAAAAAAATCAAATTACATTTAAATCCGTATAAATATTCCTTATATTAAAATATTTATTACCATATGTAACTCCTTCGTCAGGCTGAGGCTTGCAATTGGTTAAACATTCATCAATATTTCTTATAGTTTCTACTAGGCAGTCGGCGCCTAATTTCCCTAGCTTTTCATGCAACATGGGCATTTCCATTTCTGGAGTAATTGTAATTCTTTCCTGACAAAGAATTTCTCCAACATCAAATTTTTGAGGCCTAATTCTCATAATTGTAACTCCAGTTTCTTTATCTCCATGTGCTAAAGCGTAAACAATTGGCGATGCTCCCCTCCATCTGGGCAATAGACTACCATGCACATTCAGCATACCTCTGAAAGAGTCCTACTTCAAATTAAATAATATACAACATAGAAATAATGCTTACCTAAGGAAAGAATACTCAAATTACTTCTACTGGCTCATGGAGAAAATTAAAATTGCAAATTAAATATAGGGTTTTCCATATATTTTGGAGCACTTTTAGAGCTTTTATTTTAAGTCAGAAAACCTCTAATTACCAAAGCTGAAGTATTTTTTCCGAACTGTTTCAATTTGAAAATGTTGAAATCGGATAAAACAAATAACATGGATTTCTATATTGTACACTTGGAAAATAATATTCAAGACAAATTATAAACAACGCGAGCAACGAACATAAGCGACTATAAACCTTAAAGTTGCAATTATTAGCAGGTTTTATTATATAAATACTCAAGCGAACCAGCAGTTCGACAGACTTTGTCTCTCACCTTCCCGCTCCACCTCCAGTGCACATGCACGTGCCCTTGGGGTTACCCACCTAAAGTACTAAAGTTGAATGAATCTACGATAAATTCGTCAACGTTATAAGTAAAATAATTTCTATCTAGAATCTATCATACAGTTAAAGTACAAACCCTGAATGAAATGAATCCAGACAAGTCTACCGATAGGACGCTCAAATACTTACCTAAATTAAATAACAAAAGTAACACACAAATAAAATACAACCACAACTCTTAAACTTTATTATAAATAAGGACCAAGACTTTTAAAAGCATTTCCAAGTATACCTCAACTGAAAAGACAAACGCATTATGCATTATCAGAATCGAGTAAAGGTACATTCATTAAACCTTTGACTAGTAGACATCGTAATTGCTTGCCTGACGTAGATTTATTTGATCCTAAACTGAGCTCCATAACCAACACGCCTACCAAGGCGTGACGTCACGAAACACAGGTCATAAGGTAATAGTGAAGATGCAAGCAGTCATAAAGCAAATAAATTATACCTACAATTATTCAAAATATGCGCCTACCATTATTGAGTAGCGGGCATTAAGTTTTTGTAACCTGACAATAGTACGTTCATTACTCTGATTCCAAATATATCAAGTTTAATACCTCTTTCTTCGAAATTACCCAAGAAAAATGACAAATACTGCCATACGATCCATGCATTTGTAGATATTATGTTCTATATTGTTGTGAAGGATTGATGTTTGTGAGACAAATTGTTGCTAATTACTCCACCTAGTTTTATTGAGAATATCTGAATAAGGCCGCTTCAGCTCTGCAATTATAACAGTAAAAAGCTTGTGCACTTTGTCAAATTTTCATCTAAAAGTTAAATTGAAAACCTGACAAAGTGCACAAGTTTTTTACTACATTGCATTGCATTTGTTCGGGATAAACAATTATTATTTCTTAATCATTTATCACCATAAAGGCGGGGGTGGGAATTAACTTTATAATTAACCACATTAATTAGTGGACTGTATCAAAATAGGATGGTGGGGGTTTCATACATAGGTTGTGAATTGAAGCAAGTATGTTAGGTATTACGTACTTTAATAATGCAATGATTCATTTGCATTAAATATGCAATATTTAACTACTTTCACGTATTCATTCGTTCACACATAAAACTAAATATACAACAGGTTACTTATTAATAAATATCTAATGAAATTTCTTGATTGGTTGATTTAAAAATAAACCTTTGTCTTTACTGAATCTAATAAACTTTTATGTTTTAAAAACTAGCAACTTTTTCGTTCTCACAGAGAATACCTTGATACCTTATATCTTCTCCAATTCTCTCTACTTAACTTGACTTGGACAGGGATGACTTCGAACCTTAGTCTAGAGTACAGGAACAATTTGTCTAGCTACAAATTCCCATTCGCCATTTTACCATCTTCTATCTTCATCAGGGGAGACGCTACGATTCTGTATTGTCTCGAAATTGCGTTAAAACGCCCAAAGGAGTTCTTTATCCAATCTTGGATAAAGAGAACAGAGAGTACACAGTTATTCTCTAAATATCTGTGCAAAACAAATGAGAAAAACCACTAAACCTTGGCGTCAAACAGGGCAGCGACAGGGGCTGTTGTTTTTGGCGCCAATCTTATGCAGAGCGGTGACTGGATCGATGCATCACGTTTGAGTGTTTTTAAGGCACTAAAATCTAAAATCAGAGACAATTTTTCACTAGACTCTAGGGACAGCACACGGCGGAGGCCTGCACCCTGTCCGTTGACCTTAGTCGCATTGGCGCCATGTCTTCACGATGCAACCAGTCGTTTGTAAGTCCGCTGATGGTCTAGGGGTCTGGATGGTTAGGGTTCACTTCGGCGGCTGGGTGCAAATCCCGTTGATTTTTTAATTTTTTTTAAGGATGTTTCTAAACAGTTTTTTTCTTGATTTTGGGTATGTCTTGGGTTAGATTTGGTTAGCACTTGGTTAATTTCCTTTTCTCGAGTCCCCGTAGCGAGCGAAGCGAGCCGAGGGCCATGCGAAAAGTGAAATATTACTTGTTGTAATACGTGCCCGAACTTTGTCAGCACTTTCTACGATATATTTTGCTTTATCTAACTAAAAACCAGGATGTATTTAACAAAAGCCGCATTATAGTGGGTATACAGCAGTTTGCATGTGTTTCCGCGAATACATTCCACTGCATTCAATATATATTACAACATGCCTTGACTCTGATTTTGAATATGGCGCGAATGCAAGCGCCCGATTATATCCGAATGCGACCGAAGTACATGGACAGAGTGCAGGCCGCCGCCGGGTGCTGTCCCTAGAGTCTAGTCAATTTTTCCTACCGGCGTGGCAGGGATAAATAAAGCGGGGCTGAATTTCACGGAGTCGGATGCATTTGAGAGGGTAGAACATGTTTATTCCTTCTTTAACATATTCTTGTTTACACAACACTGACGGAGACAAATATTATATTAAATCTTGCGAACGATTAATAACGATTTCCTTGACGAAGTGTCAACTTGCTGTTGCATATAACGGAATCTATTATACCAACAATTCAGGTTCAGACTAAGGAGTAACTGAAATACAATACTTTAAATGCACAAATTTGCTGTTTACCTGGGGTAAAATAAATCTTTTCGGGATTTAATTATGGCTCATTCATACTACGGACATACAGGGTGTTATCACCAAACTATACGGTGAAAAACGCAAGTTAATACACATGTTGGGGTGTTTCCCCAACAGCATTTACTAGTCATTTTCATTAATTTATTGTTTTTGACAATGAGGACAAATTTGTTCCTTGAAACGTGAAGCATTTTCAAGTTATTTTGAGTTTTTTAGCTTTCTTAGGGTCACCAAATTAGCACTTGTGCAATTTACACCCAGGGGCCAGAGCCGAAGCGGCCTTATTCAGAGCTTCTTAATAAACCTGAGATGAAGAGATAGGCAACAATTTGCCTCACAAAAATCAATTCACTTGACCAACACATTATTTTATACTTTTCTTACTATTCTATTTCTAACACATCCATATTATGGAATCGATTCTGTATTTTTCTCAGTTAGTTATGAATGAATCAGTAATGATCCGAACGGACTATCCGATAAATTAACTATATAAGTACAGAGCGGTCCATTTAAGAAAACACAAGTTGATATTTTGTCATGAAAAAAACCTACAACTTTTGCGTTTAAAGTATTTTAATATCTGTTAAAATAATCTCTCTAGGGCTGCTGCAAAACATACGGAAAAACCCTATACCTACATGTTCAACTGTAATTCAATATTTATAAAATATATTTGCACTTCAATTAATGACATGTTGGCAGCAACGTTTATCATGTTTATTCAGATTTCTGATTTTTTTTGTGTCCCTCAATTGCTTTTGTTAACATCACAGCTAACATTCACATAACATGAAGATTGCAGTACTCCTTAAATGCTCTAATATTGATAAAACACTATTGATAGGATTGGTTATATAATAATAATTAAACACTAAGGACATACCTATGTATCCCATTAATCAGTTAATCACTCAATAGATCAATAGGTAGCTACATAATATAATTAGTCCTGTGAGACTCAATATTAAAAAAGTCATGCTGTCCGATCACTCTTGGGGGTATCTTAAAGTACTAACAATTCAGGACAATTAATTTTATTATTACATATTTTATGAAAAGGGATATATGAAACTGTTTCCTTCTTGATTTCAATGTTTGTAAATTTAGAAGTCTTGGGGGGTATCTTACAGTATTACAAAAAGGTGACCAGACAGGACATGCATATTCCAGACCCAATATGATGTAACTACAGTATAGAAGCTTAAAGCACCTTATATCACTAAAGATTGACCAAACATTTTCAGTGCCTTGCTCTTGATAAAATTTATATGATAATCAAAATGATCTCAAGATCCTTAATATTATTAACTCTCAACATTAGAGTTGGTCATTTATATTATATTGAAATAGGATGTCATCTCTTTTTCTGGATATTGTCAGTACAAAACCGTTCTTTACATTTAACATCATACAGTTGTTATTACACTAAATAGAATAGTATATTGTGTAACTAGGAGGAAAAGCAAAACATTCCTGGACGACTGTGGTAGTTGCTGGACGAGGCGCAGCCGAGGCCAGCAACACAGGAGTCAAGGAATGTGCTTTTCCTACGAGTTGCACATACTATTTTTTATCCGATCGAAATTAATTAGAATTCGTACTTATATAAATAGAGCCAAATATTACTGTAAATAAAAACGGTGTTTTAAATTTAAACTCAACATAATATCAAGTTTTGAATCGAGCGAGCTTGAAGTTTATTACGTAGCTACGGAAACTACAGCTAAATGTTACTTTTGATAGACGTCAGATCTGACAAACAAGGCGTTTGAATATGACAGAAATGTTACATTCCCGGCCTAGGATGAGTTATTCATGTTGCCAAGCAACGAATACAATATACTGGAATCATGACTTTTGCGGTGAGAAAACAAAACGGAAAGGTGTCGTTTTTCGTCCGATCGGATGAAAAGTTTATTACTATAATTTTGCAATTTATGAGAGTCATTTTCATTTTCTAGTTTCATAAACATTTTCAAGTCGTCTGCAAATAATAAACTCCAGCTAAAATCTAAAACAATAAGATCTTCAACAAAGATATTAATAGAAGAGCCAAATGTGGTCCCTGAGGGGCAGCTGATTAACTTAATTGGATATAAAATTCTTTATTTTTATACTTTGTTTCCTATTACCTAGTTAGATGACCCTTGACAGGAGAACTCCCTGTATTCCAATAAGTTCAAGCTTAATGTGAAACATGACAATAGGCTCCAAAGACTGTGCCACACCCACATCTGTTTGCCAAATAAAATTTTACTTTAGATTTAAGTCCTTTTGTAAATCAATGTTTGTGACGTATGTAACACATTTGATTATTGACACAAATAGGTACTTTGTATTAATTACACTGGCAAATACTCAAATCATGTTTTTCCAGTCAAGATCTTTTAGTAGGAGGCAGATGTCGAGCAAGCAACTTTAAATCTTATTTTTCTGAGAACATTTTTAAACTCCACCTACAATTAACTATATCATCTATGCAAGACATTACTAAACAAAGTATTTCCACAACTATTTGGCTCATGTTAATGTATCACCATAACTATTTGAAATATGCTTTACTCTATGGCTTTCTCGTAATAATTACTTACAATGGAAATTTATTAATAATATGTTCTGGAATAAGATGTCCAAAGGATACAACCAACCCCAAATCGAAATCGCAGTTTTTCAAATCAGGAGGCCATTTACGAACAGTTAATTTTTGTTCTGTTGAAAACTTCCATACAGGATTTATTTCTGAAGATGTTACAACTTCAATTCGACTGAAGATACCTGTTTCTTCTTTACTGTAAAATAAGAGAACGCTTGTTTAAAATAAGTTATGAAAACATGGACTTATTGCTTACTATTCTTTAAGTAAGGTCTTCAAACTGTACAAGGAAAACTGGTCGCTACCAAAAAACAAAACTTTCCAGGGCGGTTTTTTAGATATTGATAGGCTTTCAGTACCACAAACACTGTACAATCGATACGAATATTTAATAATGGTTTTTAAACTTCGAAAGAGCTTGGTCATTTCGCCAGGGAAATGAAAATTGCAATTCTAAATTTGTTTTTCGGTTCAATTTTTTCTGTTTATATTAGGCTGTAGTTAAAGGTTCGTTAGTCGTGGATCTTTATTTCTTTAAATATTAGGTGAAACTAGAAAATGTTGGTGTTTGATTAGTAACTTATTTGCAAGAAAAGGGAACAAACATAAATTTATAGATTTGCTTGAAATCCGTCATAGCGTTTAACCTGACAATTGGTTCAAACTTTTTGATACAAGGCAATTCTCGTCATATCCGTTACCATTTTTGCTTAAACGACTGCCGATGATGAAAGGTGGAACCGTGGGACTATTAATCATGAGATGCGCCCATGCATAATAAGTATATCTAATTATCGCTAATAGTAGCGATGACAGATTGAGGATCTTTTAACATTTATTGATATGCACGACTGGTAAATCTCTAAATACGGCCTTTATACCTTCCCATTTTATTTGAGGTTACCCGTCTGCTTTTGGTGTGGAGTATTAATGGTTGCATACCCCCATGCTCCGGCGCATATATTTAATATATATTATATATTTATTTAGTATTAAATATATGCTCCTGCGTTACTTTTATTCTCAATTTAAGCTTTCCGGCTTTAAATCTTTAGTTTTAATTCCCACATTATTTTTATATATTATATGGTTTCACATTCCTGCTGAATATGAGTGTAACTAGGCAAGTAGTCATACACATCAATAATAGGTATAAACATATTTAATTGAAACATACTTAAACATTTATTTTCAAGTCCCTATCAACATTCAACATACTGGAAGTCCTACATGTTATTCATTTTTAGATTCTGCAATTTCTTCTGTTTTTGGAATATCATCGTCAGTTTGCTTTCGTTTCGACAGCATGCCGGGTCTATAAAGAGGTATTGTTGGACGGTCCTTATTCCTTATTCTCCTTGACGATGAAGATGATGCATTTTCACCCCTTTCATAACTAGTGTCTTTCTTTTTTCCTTCATTTTCGATTTCTCTATCTGGAGAAAGTTGTTTTGTAACTGCTAATGTTTCTTTAGTTGTTATTTCATCATTTTCTTTTGATGTTGATGCTGCCACATCGTTTTCACCAGATTTTGGTTTTGTGGTATCCTTTTCCACTTCAGGTTGTGATGGAATTTCTTTTTCTTTCATCTGTTGTTCAAGCTTCTTTTGTTCAGCTTTTTGTGCCTCAATTTTTCGTTCCTCTCGCTTTTCACTATATTTTTTAACCTTTTTTGGATAAGTTTTACTATCTTCTTTTTTATATTCCTCGTAATGCTTTGGCTTATAGTCCTTATAAGAATAGTCCTCTCGTTTGTACTCTCGAGTATCAGGATATTCCTTTTTGGGAAACCTTGGCTTAATCTCTTTCTTCTCTCTCTTTTCTTCAACCTTTCTCTCTTTTGATTTACTATCAGCTGATGGTTTCTCAGGATATTTTTCATCTCGTTTTTCCTTTGATCCTTTGGTTAACTTTTCATCAGAATTTTCACTTTTAATTTGTTCCTTAGGCCCTTCACTTTTGGGTGATTTGATATTGGGTTT
>JAEQML010074834.1:0-14146 GCA_016904865.1 Pissodes strobi | reverse complement strand
AAAGTTAACTCAGGCTCAGGAGTAAATGTATAATATAGTTAAGATGCCTAGACAGTATATATAAAATACGATATAAGATAACTTATATAATTTATGTTGTATATTGAGGACGTAGAATTAACAATACAGTTAATATTGAAATTGTGGAACATATACTGTGCATATGAACATACAATACTGTTGTAGATGAGACTCAAATTTCTGCAGACTATAATAAGCGCCTTGCAGTAATATTTTTTTCACCACTCTTAAATGGATTTATACTAGTAGGTATATTTGATGTTTGTGGGAAGAAGGTTGTATATGGTAATGCCGATGTAACAGGTACTTTTTAACAATTTAGTTGAAATGGTAAAGATAGGCCAAATAATGAGATCTTTACGGAGATTATAGGAATTATTTTCGTTAGTAAGCTCACAGTGCTGATCCAGTTTTCTTAAAACATGTTGTAAGAACCGAAATTCAAATAGTTTTAGAGCAGCCGGACTATGATGATGAAGCTGATAGCACTTTCAAAGCTGAAGACATAGAAACAGCTTTGGATGAAATAGAGAAAGAATATGCTTCTTTTAATCCTATTGTGTATCATTTGCAAAATTTTATATAAGTAACAAGATGTGAGGGTTATTATATTGTTAGATACTTTAAAAATACTGTTTACTTGAAGTTCTTAGTTGTAGCTTATATATTCATTATTCCACTCTCACCTCTCCAGAAGTGAATTGCGTAGCACATTTTAGAGTGAAAGTAACCAAAGCATACTTACTATTTGAAGCACTGTGGGTGATGTAACTTGTTGCAATAGATGCATAGAGTACTAAAGTTCTTTATCAATAGTGAGTCCAGGGATTTTGATCTCTGCTAGGTTACTCAGAGTGGTTTTAGTATTAAGGTGTATATTTGATGTATGTGTGTGATGTTCTGTTTCTTGAATAAAATATAATTTGTTGTATCAAGGTTGAGTTAATTTATTTGCATTATAGCAGTGTGCCAAGTCGCTGATTACTTTCTCTGTTTCAGTTTTTAAATTTTCATAGTTCCAATCACCAATAACATGTTGTGCCATCTGCGTAGATTATGATCTTTTTCAGATACATCTTATGTAAGGTCATTCACAAACAAGTTGAACAGCACTGGTCCTGAGATAGAACCCGAGTATAAAGGTCGATCTTTATACTCGGATAGAACCCTGTGTTACTCCGTTTATATTATATAATAGCTAACCCTAATATTATCGTACAGTGTAGAGTGTAGACCATTAAACTAATAGTGTCAAAAATAGAATGTTTTAAGATTTGTACCAGCTTTTTCTAAATCGTCCAGGTATCCACAGAACAGGAAAGAAGCATGTATCTCATCCCAGTTGACCATTACATAAGTTAAAGATATTTCAGAGATAAAACAGCCGATCTTTCGTAAATCGCAGCTATATCACCAGGAGCGTCAATGTGGAGTCCAGTAACAATCCAATGTCCGCCTCAAGAGATACCTCTGGTTCATCGCAAGCTGTATAGCACACCCATAACAGTTATAAAGCAGGCGCTCTGAAAGCGCTGCGTTATATACATCTCTGCGCTAAAGCAGACGCATAACATGTTCTATGTTGGCAATATATATTGTAACGGAGAGGAATCGTCACTTAAACAGATATATTTTATCACAAACAATGCATTTAATATGTATCAATTTTATAACAATGACATCCGTTAAAATACCAAATTCGAGGGCGACCATTAGGATCACGGAAACTGTGAGAAATACGAAAATGTTTAAATTAATGTTGCATATTTTGGTACTCAATAAAATGCCGTTATTTGAAAAAATAAGAGATGAAACTGCGGTTCATAAATTTAATAACGACCATTTTGTAAAATCTCCTAAAGTATTCGGAATTTCTTCAATTTCTGCACGGCATTTTATTGAGTACCAAAATGCGCAACTTTGCCAAAATTAAAACATTTTAGTATCCCTTACGGTATCCGGGATCCCAATGGTCACCCTGGAATTTGGGATACCCTGTACAGAGTGCCCCAGTAAGATCAAGAGTACTTTATAAACGTGCTACGTGGTTCTTCGTTAGATTTTTACTGGAAATACCACCATTGGATAGAGTGGAAAAAGTGGCAATCAAAATGTATAATTATTTTAAGATCCGTTTTTAAATAAGTCCAAGAAAAAAATAAAACGATTTTGTAAAATTTTCTTTTCCCAGATGTCTCCGGAACTACTCGATATTTTCAAATTTTCTAAACAGCATTATGTTAGGAATGAAAATGCGAAATTTTGCCCCAATTTAATCATCTTCCTATCTCTTACAGATTCTAATATCCCAATGATTAAGTTCGAACTTGAAACCGCCCTGTTCCTGTATATATTATGTGGTATTCCAATAAATTTTTACATAATGCCCTTATCTTGTATCCTAAATAATAATCCAATGTGATTTTTATGTATGTGAAAACTATCTTATGCCTATCTTTTATGAGATATTATAGACGATTCCAATGAACATTAAGATTTTCTAAAGATCTGTCAAAATGCCACATCTCTTAAAGCACTATCACAAGTTGACCTGAAAAATATTAACTTACCTATATTTTTTTGCCTTGGATATTTTTAAATCTATGGTTGTTACAAGAAGTATTTTTAAAAACCCACTATTATAAGCACAAAACATTCTTAAAATTTGGACTAAAAGGACATTAAAATAAGAATCAAGAATAGGTACCTAGTTTGTAAAGCTTTTATTGAAAATATAATATAATACCATTATTTAATGTATCTTTATTCTACAATTCCGTTGGTAATATTCCTTTGTAAGCGCTGCTTTCCTTGTCGTATCCAATCTGATGCTATGCTATCACTACCAATAATTTTACACAGTATACCTACTAATGTGCAGAACAATAATAAATTTGTCACTTGTTTATTCCCGCCGATAAATCAGCAATCACTTAACTACACTACAACAAAAATGTGAATAATAATTATTACTATTATTCAAAAATATTACACCCGCGTTGCGACATTCATAAATCGTAAACGTCAACAAGATCAAGATACAAAAAAATGGCGACAACGACAATGCTGCAATGGGCAGGCGAGAGCTTCGTAGCCTCGTTAAGGGTATTAATTGGATTCATTTTCCACGTCTAGAGACTAGAAATTAACGACGAACGAGTGCTTCGCTTCAGAGATGAAACTATGACGAAACAAAGATGACCCTGGGCAAGAGCTCTGATAAAACTTCCCTATACCATGTTATATGCTAAATATATCCCGAGAATCCCAATGGGTTATATTCCTGCTAACGAAGAGATAAAGTTGGTTCTAACTCTCTGATAACACAGGTGTCACCCGGTTTTAATCCAAACACAAAAACAAAGTTACATTGTGGCTCTGCAACGAAAAATGGGATCAGTTGCAGATAAGCTATAAAACATTGTGATAAAACTCGGTTCTATGAATAAGCTCAACTTAGGATATCGCAGAGATATCACAGGTCAACTGGGATATGGATAAACTTACAGCTTTCTCACTTGTGTTTCATATCTGCGGTCTTAAAAAATATGTGTTTTAGAAAGTAACATATTTTTATTTTTTGCGCACCGTGTATACTTAATGTGAGTTTTTGTATGGTTAAAATTATTTTTATTTATGCACTAGCTTCCATATAGAATAACATTTTCTGAGAAGCAATTATTAGGCTTTTCCAAATATGCATACGTTTTTGGCCCACACTGTATAAAAGAGTAGTCAGATTTTATTTTATTGTTGTCTATTTTTCTCTAATAAGCTCCTATTATTCATACTCTTAAGGATGTTTTTCATGCAAGATTTAATAATCCCCCGTCTTCTATTACTTTTGGCTTATCCAGGTTTGTTAGAATTCAAAAACAAAAAGCTTGTAAAAAATATTTTCCATTCTTCATTAATAAAAAAAACCTTGGTAATTTCATAAGAAATAGTTTAGTTTTACTATCCATTTAAAATTTTGAGTTTAAACCCTTTTTTATAAACTCTAAACAAGAAAAATAGCCTTGCTCGTACGACTTTGCCATATATACGTTAAGCCTTTCGCGCCAAATTTCGCGCGTGGCTACGTCACAAAAAAAGCAGCTGTCAGTGAAAAAATTCGGCAGATCGAACCATCCTGTCTTGTTTAAAGTTCTTGACCGATTCCGGCAGAGCCGATGACAGTTGGACACCATATTTGTAAACTGCTCAAACTTTCATCCATGAAGTGGCTCGAAAGGAAGTGACTCTGTGACTACACTATAAAAAACTTGAAGTGGAAAATTGCTCGTTTCATATTTGAATCTGACTAAGTAAATTTAAAGATTTTCTATAATTAGTGGTTTTCCTACTTGTTGTCACCCTTGTCGATAATAATTTCTGAAAGCTTTCATCATAAAAATATATATTACTTATATTTCTTCTACGATTTGTTGATAAAGGAATCTCAATATTTTCTTGGAATTTTATTTAAATAATTACTTTCCTTTAGTGAGGGTGCGTTGGGAGAAAAATAAACCCACGTATTTCATTTATCATGTTAATAAGTTGCTGTGTCAATTTTTAACCTAAATAAAGCACTTTGAGCTTACACGCGCCTGGTTTGGAAGTTATTGAAGAGGTGTAGATAGGTAGTAGAGAAAGATATATTGTACAACGCTTTCAGCGGTTCTCAAATAGACATTTCTTATTATACTAGTTTCAGCAACTTCTTGTTAATATTAATAGTACTCCATTTCTTTAAATTTCGATGTTATATTTACAAAAGTATTGGGTAAATGTTTTGAACCTTTGAGACGTGGAGGAAAATTAAAACTTGCGACAGCACAAACAAAAAGTCTTTATTAATTAACTGTTATCAGTACGCTGAGGAGTTGTAAGTTAGGAGTACTTACTTACCCAATTTATCTTAAGGGATTTTAACCCTTACACCGACTCTTATGAAGGCAATGTTTTTTCACTAGTCTAACAATGTTTATTAATCAAAGGTTATTGAAAGTCAATTTGCGGCGTAGATTTCGGCAGAAATGGAACTAAAAATGTTTAATAAACAAATTTAGACATACGGGTACATACCAAAAATAAAAAATTACCATATAAAGGCAATACTAAGCCATCCCAGGGAGGGATGACTGACTATGTCCTCTATAAGGAATGGCTCGAAAAAAAAACTATTACTGACTGATGGTCTAACATTAGCAGCCTCCCTTGTTTAAAAGTAAGATAGCACCAACTCTTCATTCCCGCCGACCTTGTTCGATCCTCCTCCGTCTTGTTACTCTATTTACGCTGTTAACAGATATACTCTGTAAAAATCCTAGCAGAAGCATTTAAAGGGATAAAATTTGAACAGTCTTTCCAAGGATATGAACTTCGGTTAACTTAACAGAATCTAGGACTCAATACTGACCACGTAATGCCAATGCTTTTAATTATTTATTGTTAAAGGTCGCTGTGCATTACATTTATTATTATATAATTATACTTACATATACTAATAAGACATAACGAATATAATAATGCTTATAATAAATTAGTGGTTGCTATCATATAAACAATACTAGTTTTAAACTTTACGGTAACAATTTACCGTTACATAACCCTATTAATAAACCATACAAAAATAAATATGAGAACAATATTACTCAAAGCTATGAGCACAAATTATCAATCCTATATCTAGATCAAATAGCTTAAAAAAATTGCTAATACCCTTTTGCTTAAAGAGAACACACACAGCTCTAAACGCTACTATTTACATACATACATACATAAGTTTCCATAAATCAGAGTAAATTATTATGAAATGAAAAATGCAATAATTTTTATCAACTATACATGTGATAGGATTTTCAATTTCCGAATACCTTTTTATCAGAACTATTACATTTGAGATGTCTATTATTAAATTTAAAAGAATTAAATATTTTTATAAATAGTTTTAATACAAACAACTGGAGAAAATTTGAACAGGGATGGAGAAATTGTACTTTTTCAAATATATTCATGAGGTAATTAGTTTTTTTTTCGCCTGTACATATGTTCCCAAACTGCGAGTGGAAAATACTTTCTGGTGGTGATGATAAACCACCAAAAGTACCTTTGGTTGCATCAAAAGCTTTAAAATGCGACAGAAGTTTGCCTACACCAATACTAGTACATTCTCTGCTAACAGCATAGCAAATGTCACATGAATGTACTTCCAGACACATTTTCATCAAATATCCACAGACATAATAGAAAGCATTCTGTGGTGGAATGGTTTCTTTACGGTAATTGCAATCAAGCAAGCAAATTGCTGCAGTTGATGTTTCCGACTCCTTATTAATAATTTCTACCATGTCCATGTATTTTAAACTAATGAGGATATCATCTAAATTCTCCCTACAATTCATGTGATTAGTGGAAATAATTCTGCACAAATAATTTTCTAAAGGCACTTTGAAACTGTATTGATGTGAGATTTATGCAATTGCCTCCCTGCTGCATTACAGGATTTTCTAAGCAATCTGGTTTTAAGATATTTATACCCACAGTTTAAAAGTGCTTGCCATAAACTGAGAAGACTTCTTATTGTAATAGACCAATCTTTAATAACCCTGACCATTTTTGTTTATTACCTTTAAATTTGGCAAAAAATTCAAAGCTTCATTTAAAAATTGTAACTGTGAATCAGATCTGTCAAATACATTTTTAAATGTGTAAGAATTATTTAATGATAAGGAGTTCAAGATATCAAAAAAATTATTAAATTTTTCTACAATTTCAATTGTTGCAAAAGCTTCATTTGGAAGTGCAGCCAAACTGGCCATTGAGTGGCTCAAAAGTTGAGCGGCATAACTCACCCTCATTTTTTCAAAAGTTATGGGATTAAGGTCAGAATTAGTGAGTTTGGATGCACACCTGTAGAACTGCTATTTATCACATTATTTAATAAATGACCAAGGCGTTTTTCTACCTTGAAAGTAGTGCGGGTGGCCTTAATTAAATGACATGGGTCAAAAATATAGAACATATTCTCACCTCCTACCTGAAACTCTGTATTTTCAGGTCTAATTCCTAGACATTTAGTCAAATCAATAAAATTCGAGCTCATGTCACTTAATATGCCCTCCGCTTTTAAATATATATCTTTTAAATTTAAAATACAATCTTCTAAAATAGTACGAAGTATATCACCATTTGGTTGAGTGCCTACAATCGATACAAAGGATGCAGTGTTTATCCTTATCAAACATTGTCTTCATTTTGATTTGAAGGGCCTTAGATACTGATTTATTGTGTAGTCCTGGTTGACATTGCAGCTTTTCAGCATATATAGTTGGTGAAAGGTGAGGAGGTAGAACACGATTATCTATTCTTAAGTTCATTGGTTAAATATCATCCAAATTCACCCATTTTGTTTCTTCATCTTTTGAAATACTAGAACCTGAAAGTGATAATGAGAATGAAGGTATTGTTGATACAGTATTAACAAGAAGCATAAGGCTATTTAATTGCAGTCAAACAATATCATGCTAGACCTAATAAAGTGTCTGACAAATTTCAATTAGCACAACTCAGATAAAAACTGGAACTATTTATGTGACCAGTAGGTACTTTCTGTTGAGTACATGACTCATAAAACCAGGTAGTGTTTCTAGTTCATATTGTTTATTCAATTAATGTGATTATAGAATGAGGTGAAATATCTGAATTTTGACTATTTATCAGGGTAATTACTGTTTTGTAACTAATAAATCCAACCAATAAAATTATTAATTTTATGGAATTCAAAATGCTGTTGCTAAATTCAGTCATAATGATTAGACAAACAAAATAACTGTAGCAGTTTGTGCCATTAGAAGCAATACTAATACTGTAATTTTTTTATAATAAATAAATAATTGCTACAAAGATTTACCTGGAAGGTTCTTGATTTTCTTTGGTGGTTCCTGAGATGAATCTTGACTTGTCTCAAATGCCCGTAGTTGATATTGACCAAATATTGTAGGAATTGCATCAGGTACCAAGTGCTTTCTCTTTCGTGCAGAGGTTATCTTAGAAAAATACTTTTCCTCAAAGTGAACTTCGCAGTCTACATGCCATCATCTGTTTAACTGGTTTACGCAGTATATCACTTCTGATAGAAGCTTCTGCCCAGACTTTGGCACTGAAAAAAAATCTCATTAGATTTATGATAACTGTAAGTTATAAAACTGAAAAAAAAAATTTCAATACAAGCTTGGTCTTTCTGCAGTTTTTGATTAAAATACAGGGGGGCAGAGATTTTAAGCCTGTCATTATAATCAGAAAATGAAGCATTTATAACACATCGAGGCACATATTGCAGTTTTGGAATGCCAGCTAACTTCTGCAGGTGGCGTGTTTTACAATTTGAAATCAAAATGTAAGTTAATTTAAATTAGACATCTACACATTTGGCAAAACGAGTACCTAGAGCAGAATCTCCAAATATCAAGTGTGATGTAATTATGTTTATCGAGTTTATCGATATAAACTCGTCTATGAATATCAAATTACCTATTCTTCTCTGATACATCATTTACAAAATCATTGAAAGAATGCAATACTTTTATCTGTGAGTGAAGGCATACTGGAATATATTTTTATTTCCAGCACCCAATATATTTTTTAGCTGAAATATATTATATTTCATATCGAATTCCAATGTCTTAGTTTTACAATAAAGGCCTAGAGTTCAAAATATTCCATTAGCTTTTCCTCGTATCCAAATAATAAAATAGTCACTTCTTATTGAAACACCCTTTATATATGTATGTTATACTTGTGCACAACAAATATTATGTTTAATAAAATAAAACAAAAAAAAACCAAAACAAATTAAAAGTTAACAAAAATCTTACAAGGAAATATATCTCTTAAGAGGTTGGGTTATCACATAAAACATCTAAATAATGCTGATTTACTTACGATGTTTTAGAAACAGAATCAAATATCAATTCTGCTAATTTCTTTTTTGACGATATCCCGAATTTTTGTTTACGAAGATACTAATATTTTTTTTCTTTAATTATTAGGTAAGGTAAGTTTTTTGGCAGCAAATAACTATTCCCAACTTGATGCCTAAATATACATAATTCCCAAATAGCTCATTTTGAGGGGGACAACCTACAATGATATTTTTGTGTCTATTATCAAAAAATCCTTAATCCTTTGTAGTAAACTCCTTTTCAGGTATGGATTATTTGTACCAACTTGAATTTTTATAATTTCAGGCTATTATCTATTAGATAGTTAGGTAATGACAGGTAAAGATAACGTAGCAGCATTGGCTTTTATAGAATGGTAGCAGACATGGATAATCAGAAGCATAATTACTCCCAAATATATAGTATTAATAGAATTTGTTGTTCGGAAGATTTACTGGAAATTAGGGTATGATTCAAACTAGGATATTACATCTGTGATTCAAACGGACTATAGACACGTTATGCTACTTATTTAGCTAAGAAACTCATTACATTAGACAAACCGAACCGCCCATCTATTTTTCCATTTCCGCGGAATCGAAATCGTTGGTTAGGTCAAGTTAGGTTCTCTTTTTTTTAGGTTACTATGAAAAATATCAGGTCTACTAAACATAAAACCCAGGCCTTACAACAAATAACTTCTACAAACTAATACAGGCCGGAATAATTTCGTTCGTTTACAATAGAATTATTTTGCTGGAAATTGCCCATAGACCCTTCATGTGAGAATTTTATAGGAACATACTCTAATTAAGAGAGACTATTTTTTAAACACATATATCGGTGCATTATTATTCTACTTTTGAAAATGTTTGCTCAATGTAGAATGTGAAGATATATATGTTGTTGGATAAAAAAGAAACTTGAAACAGTCTAGCAATACACGCTACATGTACCGAACGTCTTTTGGAATTCAATTTCTCACTTATAAATTGCACTTTTTCACCATTAATACTCCTGTATCAATATTTATCTATTCTTCAAGAGCAATTATTTAACAACTAATTTACATTTTAATTTAAAAAAAAAACAACCATAGTATTGTGGGTTAGTAGCTATGTACTTACCGGTCATAATGTTTAGAGCAAATTTGAAGAAAGATTTTCCATCTCCAGACCTAGTTGAATAGGCACGATATGCACAAGAAATACCAGGCATGATTATACACTTATTCAGTTTTAAAATTTGGAAATTACGACACAATTAATAACTAAAACTCACTTATCGGAATTTGTATTGTAAACATCGTAACTGACGCTCCACAACAAAACAAAAGTCAGTTTGACGGATGGACACACTATTTCGAGCATGCGCAGAAAAATTTGGTCCCCCAGCTGTCGCTACTGGTTGGTTTGTTATACTCGGCCACTACTTTGAACTTCGATTAGTCGCTTTCAACACCCTTTAAATTAATCAGTGTCAATGTCAGTATGACATTAATAAATGTGTGATAGTGAAAACCCTGATTAATTAAGCTGGCTTTGTTGTTTTACTACCTGTTAATAATTGACACATATATTTACTCACCGTCAGTAAACTTGTGTCATCAGCATGATTAAATATTGTTTAGTGTGGTTCATCTGCTACCGAATACAGATCGTTGACAAAAATTATGAACAAGATTGGCCCTAGTATGCTACCTTGAGCTGTTCCAATATTATTGGACAATATTTGTGATTTTCTAAACTCGCCCTCCTTACTAAAGCCCACTGCCTGTTTTCTTTCATTTAGATGTTAACCAATTTAACGCATTTCCTCTCACCCCATACATGTCTAGCTTCTTAATCAATAATGTCCTGTAAAGACCTTCGATAAGTTCAGAAACATTCCGAATGCCGCTTTACCATTATCAAAGAACTTTAAGACTGTTTGTATAAACTGATAAATCGCTGTTTGCGTCGATTTTTTCTTTAAAAAACCATGTTGATTTTTATTAAATAACTGGCATTCGTTCATGAAGCTTAGTAATCTCCTAGACATGGCTAGTTCAATTAGCTTGGCAAATCCCGGTCATAAGCTTATCGGCCTATAACTGTCTATCTTTTAAGGATCTGCCTTTTTATACACTGGTTTTATTAATGATATTTTTAAGTTGTTTGGAAACACACCATTTATGAATGAACTATTGATCAAAAAGCACAGAATATCTTGTAGCACCAGAACTTTTGATGACAACTTTTGATCTACACCACTACTATGTTTATTCTTAATATTATTGGCTACTTCACAAATTTCTTCTGGAGTGGCAGGTTTTAAGTACATGGACTGATTATTCACCGGTATATTACAAGTATGAGGAACGTTATCAATACTTTTCATCATATCTGGTATTATTGACACTAAATATTCGTTATACTTGTTGACAATGCTTTCAGCTTTCCCCCTATGGATATCCCTACTATGGATTGTTTTCCCGAATATTTCCCTCATGTATAAAAAATCCCATTAGAGGAGTGCAATTCTCGGAAAATTACAGCGGTAATTGCACTGTAGAAACCGAAAGAGCACAGCGATAATTGCATCGTACGTATCTATGGTAATTCCATTGAAAATTTGACAGCGACAATTTATAAATAACGTCAAAGTCTAGTGAATATATAGGTATTATTAAAAATGTCTCGTTTCGGATTTAAAAAAAATCGTTTTTTTTGCATCTCTGTACTTTGTTTACAGTTACATGTACGTTTTTGTATTAAAAAAAGAATAAAAATGTATTTTTTTAAAACCATGTCCTAATTCGGGAAATATTCCCCCGAATTACACTCGTGCATCAAAATAACCAGAAAATTTTGCATTCGAGCGTGTTGTCTTAGAAAAACTGCATTCGGTCATTTTCATATTTTGCAAAAAGAGCCCTCCACCTTCGGTGTCGGGCTCTTTCTCCAAAATATGAAAATGAACTCATGCAGTTTTTAGACAACACGCTGTCATGCAAAATTATCGGTAATTTTGGTGCACTTGTGCAATTACTTCCGATAATTTCTTTACTTATTGCCCACATACATTTCATATTATTATCTGAATTGGTGATTCTGTGCTCATATCTTTTGATTTGGGCGTTTTTTAATATATTCTCATACTCTTTTTTGTTTCTTTGTAAGGCTCCTTATATTTATTTCCATAATTGCTTAAATTTAATAGAATATCTAATTTACGTTTACATTCCACAAGCTCTGGATCTGTAATATTATTATTATTATTTTTGTAATTCCAATTCTTTTTAGCGGGAAATGCTGATTGAAAATAGAGTTATATGTATTTATAAAGGCCTTCCATTGAGAGTTTACATCGTTTGTATCTGAGTTATAGACATCTACCCAATCTTGATCTTTTAAGCAGCACAGGAAATTATTTCTACCCTCTTGTGACAAAAATCTTCTTATAGTTTGGAATCTTAGATTTTATTACTTGAGGCTCAAAAACAATCTTCTCTGTTGTGTGGTCTGAGATGAAATTTTTATAATAGTAGCCTCAGCAAAGTCCGAATTTGTGAAGATGTTGTCTATGCAACTTGCAGGGATTATGGTTATTCGTGTGTTTTTCATTATCGTAAGGGATCATATTAAAGTAGTTCATTATTGTATGCTGCAATGGTACATGCAATAAAGGTATTATTTTACTCTTCGCTCTGCACTAGCTGCAGCCCCCACATGAGATATTTCCCTTTTCGCCAAAATTTTCAGAGATCCTTTTTGGACTATAGAAAATCCCGTTTCTTGACATACAAATTTTAGTAGCCGACAGACCATACTCATCTATTAATTTTTGTAATAAATTTAATATGTTAATAATTTAACCCTTCAAAATTAGCTCTGTTGCACCCTTTGCATCTTGCTATCGATGTTGACTCTGGCTGCCTAAGTGAAATTTGGGATATCGAGATATAAAACCTTTTTTTGCCAGTCATTCTTTTGTTTTTATTAAAATTATACTTTTACGCTCTGCAAGTTCGAAAGCAGATTGTCTAACGTCACCAATAGTTACGCCAAAGACAGTTGCTTCTAATCCTAAAATATGGTTTTCTAATTCTACATCCATGCATCCAGAAAAAAAAACGCAAGTTCACACAAGACCTTTTGTTCATTCGCAGGAATATTGGTGGCATGTAAGTGCCTTTTGAAAGAAAGTTTTGAGTATTCCATATTCACGACAAATTTCATTTAATCCCATGGCTGTATTCCGATAATCATTTAATGCGGGCTTTAAATCTCTATTTCTTCCTACTGGCTGTAGCTGTGGCTTTTCCATTTCCTGTAAAAAAAAGATATGGTGCTGTTACAAATTTAGGAAGTTTCTTAAATTGTACCAGTAAAAATTGGTACGATATAGGCAAATTATCACTCCATCCTTAAACAAATATGATATGCGGATATTTATAGTTCGGAAATTATGTCTTGCTACACGAAATGCATGAAACTAAAGCATAGTTTCACCTATAAGGCGAATTTTGATCAAATGTCAAAAAGGCTTACGTAAAGGTGTTGAAATCTTATATCAAGAATGTCTAAGACTTTCAATGTCTAATAATTAATTATCAAACGACGTGAAGTGCACATATTATGCTAGTTTAGTCGCCGGAATTTGCTTATGTGAGGTTACTTTAGACGCAGCCAGGTATATAATCAAGGAAATATTGAAGAGGTACGATTTAGGAGCCGGTACTGTATAGGCGACTTTCCCCTATAATTCTATGTGTCACACCTAAATATATCTGTCTGATAAATAACCACGTGAAAATTTAGATTATTAGTTTATAGGGTCGTCAAATCTAATGGGCATACTAAAGTAAAATGACTTCATGTTCTATTTCGTTATCCAGAAGGTGAAATTTTTCGACTTTGCGTTATATGTAATTAAATATTAAATTTTAACCATTTCCTCAATGCATTTAACGTTAATTTATGTTAAAAATCATAGAATTACATTTTCCAATTGACTATTTGCTATCTCAGATCACTAGGCAAGTAATTGATTTTAGATTTGCTGAAATATTATTAATGTTTCGCAAAATTCAAGTTTTTAGGTAAACTTCCTCTTGAAGACGTTTTAATTGGCAATTTTTGTTGCATCACCTACATTCTAAAAAAAATGAATTATATTTTGTTGATTGGTTTAAGCGCTAAGTAGAATTCTAAGCT
>JAEQML010074833.1:0-14146 GCA_016904865.1 Pissodes strobi | reverse complement strand
GGTTATTGGATAATAAAATGTCTCGACGGCCCAGAAAAATACTGAAATCGCACTTATTCTTTAGAATGTTACCTTAGGAGGAAAGTTTAAGTAATCGACATTCCTTTTAAAGAATAATAGACTTGCTTTGGCATTAGTTTTAATGTCACTTAACTTGGCACTAAACCTTTTAAGGTAAAGACCCCATAATTTTGTTTTGGATATAGCTCTCAATATCATAAGAATAATAGATACTGCGTAACTTTGTTTACATAGATTTTCTGGCGACATGAAATATCGTCTGTGCAAGTGTGGATAAACAAACAAGTTTCTAGCATTACATCAATAATCAAAAAAAGTTTACTAAATTAATATCAAACATCTTCGTTTACATGCTTTAAAAGAAAGGCATGTAGCGTAGCGTTTCAAATCAAGCTTGGCGTGAATGGTGGTGATACGCAGTGACAATGCAAAAATAATTAATGGAACGCTTAGTACAGTATTATGTAAATAAAGCTTTATTGCCTTAATAATAGTATCGGCATAAAAAATATTAAGTATTAATAAATATTGATGAGAGCCAAATAAACATTTTAAAAACTCGAAAAGTTAATCATATTCTGATGTAGAAATGCCGTTTACTTAACTTATTCAAAAACTTAAACACAACCTAAAACTAGATATTATATCTATACGTTCAACCAATAAGCTTTTAACATACGTCAGTTGCCAGGAAGAACCGAAAAACGAAATCAATTAGCATATAGAAGAGAGAGACTGGTACCTGTTGGATTTCTTTATAGAACATCCCTGTTAAATTTCAAATTTATATGGCACACATATTATTATACAACTCGATAAGTATTCGGTTATATTTTCAGTTTCAAAGAGAAATTATTTACCTTTCCACTTTGTAAAACTCAAAAAACAAATTATGCGCAGGAATTTGGTTTAAGAAAATATTATGCAGTGAGAACATAAAGGTTGGAGCAAATTCATTTAAAACTCAGGTGTTTTTTTTTTCGAAGAAACGCTCGAACCCGTCAACTTCTAATTTTTGTTGGAGTTTTCTTTAAGGTAAATTAATGTATATAGGGTGATCCAAAAACAGGTTATAACAAATATCTTTATTTTTTTTAAATGGAAGGCCCTATTATCTATTTCATTTTTGAATTCCACATCAAATTCTAAACATATTTCATGTAATCCTTCTCTCGAATTCAACTGTTTACGAGAAAAATGCGGTTTAACATAAAACACCAAAATATTATATTATTAATTTGCTAGAAACCTATATAATTGTTAGCAATTGTTGGTAGTGATCCCCACCAAGCTCCTCACAGAACTCGAGACGATTTTTAAGTTCCTTTCGGACGTTACTAACTACGTAAGGTTCTTTCTATCAATCACATTTTATATCGTATCTTATTATTTAATTCTTCAATGGTATTTGGTCGGTTAATAAAGACATTGGACTTGAGATAATCTCATACAAAAAACTAGCAGGGTCAGTTCAGGAGATCTGGCTGGCCATTCAATTGGACCCCATCGGCCAATCCAACGTTCGGGAAAAACCAGCACTCACGCACTCAACGGGTTTAATGGGCCGGAGTTACATCTTGTCGATACCAAAAATAATTATTCGATGCATCAGGATCTTCTGGATTCGGGTATATACAGTGTGGAAAAAAAGTATGGACTACCCCTAATAATTAGGTTGTCTTTAGGTTTTATGAGAAACGCTCGAACACGTCAATTTGGTTTTTCAGTTTCCTACATTCTGATAAAATTAATGTTTTTTTAATGACATCTGTCAAAAATATGACGTCATCGATATTTTTTTTAAATGGCAATATATGGCATGTGACACATCATTCGAAAGGTCCTTTCTTACTCTGTATGTTCCTAGATTTCTGGGCGATTCTGTCACGCCGTTTCAAAATGGCGACCGTTCAATAGTAAAAATTATCTTAACTTAAAGGAAAACTTTTTATTTCATTAGAAAAAGAAGCACACTATTGAGCATGGTTTTATTGATACTTACACTAACACGGCGAGCAGTAATAAATAGAACAAAACAAGAACATAACAAAGAAGAACAATCATAATTTAGAAAAATAATAATAAAATAAAAAAGATTTGCTAAGAATAAAACACTAAATGGAAAAACTTATTTCAGTAAATGCTGAAGGTGATGTCCGGTGACTACTTGACAGTGCCCGAGTCTAGAAACATATTCTTCTTGTACACTTTGTAATATTTCTAGTGAAATATATCGTATTACCATTCTTATGTGGCACTTTAGATCATCAATATTTCTTGGTCTATTTAAAAAAAAACTTAGATTTCAAATAAACCCACGAAAAAAAGTCCAAAGGGGTCATATCAGGTGACCTGAGTGGCCATTCAACGTGACCCCGTCGTCCAATTGATTTTCCTGGAAACATTAAATCGAGATATTTCCGAACTTCTCTTGCATAGTTTGTTGTGGCCAAATGTTTGGACTGGGCAAATCGGGATTATTGTGGTCAAGATAAAGAGTGACTAAAGCTGGCAACAGATCAAACTGCAAAGAATTGAAGTAAGCTTCACCAGTAAGATTTCCTTCAAATAAAATTGGTCCTAACACTTTACCTTTCAATATGCCTGCCCATACATTAAGTCTCTCCAGGCGATTGCTTATGAGCTTCTTGAATCCATCGTGGATTTTCTTTGGACCAATATCGACAATTTTGCTTTTTTACAGTACGGTTAAGGTAAAAAGTTGCTTCATCTGAAAATAAAATATTTGCGGCAAAGTTTTCATCTTGATGAGAAATTGGTTGCATGATTTCGCAGAATTGCAGTCTTTGGTCATTGCAATCATCATCATTTAATTCGTGTATCAGGCAGACTTTGTAACGGTGGTATTTTTCTTTATGCCAAATTGCTTGCATAGATTTGTGACTTATTCCCATATCAAGTGCTATTTGCCGCCTGGCACTATGCGGATTTTTTTCAACAGCCAATAGGACGCGGACGTCAAGCTGAATATTTTCATGTACCTTCGGCTTTCCACTTTTAGGTAAATTTTTAACATGGCCATGTTCCTCATATTTTCTTAAAAATCTTGCAAACGGTGGATTGCGAAATCGGCGTTCGGTCTGGCTGAATTTGATTAAAAAGTTCACGCACCTCGTTAGTATATCTGCGACGATCTCCGTAACCAATCATCATAAGAGTTTCAATACGGTCTTTTTCACTGAGCGACATTTTTTGTTTATAAAAACAAAAAAATTTGAATACAAGGCAATGATAGTAAAAACTTACTAATGTTAGCACATGATACATTCTTAGGACTTTCTTAGTGTGATTGACAATTGATTAATAGTTTTTTTTACAAATAAGAGATTTCTTTTTACTGGCAGTTAACTTAGGATAATTTTTACTTTTGAACGGTCGCCATTTTGAAACGGCGTCACAGAATCACCCAAAAATCTAGGAACATAGTGAGTGAGAAAAGACCTTTCAAATGATGTATCACATGGCATATATTGCCATTTAAAAAAAAAGTCGATGACGTCATATTTTTGACAGATGTCAATAAAAAAACAAATGAATTCAGTCAGAATGTGGGTAACTGAAAAACTAAATTGACGTGTTCGAGCGTTCCTCATAAAACCGTAATTATTAAGGGTAGTCCATACTTTTTTTCCACACTGTATTGTGTCAAGCCATGGAATTAAATCATTGTCTCTTTCGCCAGTTAAATCTCCGTAAAAAAGGGTATCAAAATTCGATTCTCAACAGTGCCAGCCCAGACAATAATTTTCTCAGAATATTGAGTATGACATTCCATTATCCAGCGCGCGGATTTTCTGTAGCCCATTATCGACAGTTTTGCCCATTTACACGTCCATTCAGGTTAACATTGCCTCAACAGAAAAGACAATTCTTTTTGAAAACTGTGGGTCATTATTGCACATATTCATGAGTAAAGACCGTATTTTATACATTTTGCATATATATGCATGCTTTGCATATTTTTGAGTTTTTGAAGGAGAAATCCATATTTTAAGAACTATTGCATATCCAAGCAAATTTTGAGATTTCTGTGGTATTTTCTTACGTTTCAGGCCCCCGCCGCCGCGACGCCTGAACGGTGCGGCGCCTAAACACCTGAACTCGATTTAGATTAGGATTTCCCTAAGAGGCTAATAAAGTACATAAAGTAATAAACTATTCTTCTATTGAGAAATTGCATTAGTCTGTCCGTTTGTTTGGCTACCTGTTTTAGCTAGAATTTTTTTACCTACACCTTATACCCTCTATAATATATTTATTTGTTTACATTTGTTCCAGTTAGTATTGTACGCCCAAACAAAGTGAAAGCCAAAATGGTGAATATGTCGAAAATACGTTGTACTTCGTGGATTAAGCCTTGTTCAGAACTTCGGACGGCGCTCATGTTTTCTGCAAACCATGTTCAAAAGTTGTTTCCTGCTCGAAGACCAACACATCAAGACGCAGTCTCACAAGATTTGTGTAAACTGTTTTTGGTTGCTAATATTCCTTTAAACAAGCTAACTAACCCGCAAATAAACGCTTTTCTGCAAAATATTCAAAATTTAATGCTCCAGATGAATCAACAAAAAAAAAACGTCGTTGGAAAAAGTGTTTGGTGCCGTGCTAGATGAAATATAGAACGAAATTGGAGGTGTGTTGTCATCGATGAAACATCTGATTCGTGTGGTCGTTACATAGTTAATTTAATGACCGGAAAACTTACCGGAATTGAAGCGCTGGAGGTTGTAGTTTTCGGAAAAGACGTTACTCGGAAATCCATTCCAGAGCGAGGTAGTCCTCCAGACAAAGGAACAGCGACGTCCTATGTGTTCGCATCTCCACACATGAGAACAATATTCCAGAGATGGTCTTAACTGGGCCTTATAGAGCAGTAAGAGCTGATGATGTGTATACTGCTTTTTTGCTCTATAGAGTGCTCTTAGCTTTTGTGCTGCTGTCTTGGCGATTTTGGTGACGTGAATACGCCAAGGCATGTAGTTTTTCCACGTTGACACCCAGCAAGCTTATGGATCAGGCCAAAGTCAGTGTTTGCCCTGCCATTGATAAGTCAGATCCTGCGGTGTTTGCTTTTTTTTGAGAAGACAACTGCTTGAGTCTTTCCTGCGTTAAACTGGACATTGTTTTCCTCACCCCATTCCACGGTGGCATTCATATCCTCATTGATGGCAGCAATTTAATTTTCTCACTCACGTTGGGAACGATTAGCGGTCATTGGAGTCTGCGACATGAATTAAGATATAAGAGGGCTGTCCTGTATAAGAGATCGTCGATATAAAGTGTGAGATATTATACAATCTTGTAGAAATTGGAAAGCCATAGAAGCAGTGCTGGTGGTAGTTCGTATGCTGTCAATTTGCTTAACAATTCGTCATGCCACACCCTATCAAATGCTGTGGATATGTCGAGAGCCACTGCACGAGATTCGCCGTAGCTCTTGATGGCTTTGGTGCACAGGTAGGTCACGTAAGTCAGGAGATCTCACGTTGATCTGTGCTTGCGGAAGCCATACTGGCGATCGCTTATGATGCCTGCCAATTCAAGGTATTTTAAGAGCTGTTCGTTGATCAGTTTCTCTATGCCTTTGGACATGATGGGAGTTAAGGCAATTGGACGGTAGTTTTTGGGAATCGTTTTTTTACCTTCCTTCGGGATTGGTTGCACTGTCTAATAGGGAGAAAAGCCTGCATAGTGGAGCTGTTAGTTCAGCAGCACATTTCGTAAGCACTATTGCGGAAACGCCATCCGGTCCTGTGGCTTTGTTAGTGTCTAGGCTTTTGAATATTCGTGTCGCTTCGCGTTGGCGAAATACCGCATATGGCATTGAGGAATTCTCGGGATAGTTGGGGAGTCTTGCCTTGAGGATCTAAGAAAGAATTTGACGCGAGTATTTCGGCAAGAATGTTTCGCGTTTTATTCAAGGAACATAACCGCATTTCTTTTTGCCGAATTCAGTTCCTATAGATAAAATTCATGTCCTGTTGTCTCATGTTGCACCGTATGTGCCGTAGCTTCCTTCCCGTTGGTCAATGACCTAATAGCAAATGTGAAAAAAATAATCATAAAGGTTCCATTAAGAGTGAAGTTTCACCAGGCAAATTTACCTTAAGTACCATTACCACCTGAGCCTCTCGTGATCGGATGGGGTACCTGGATTCCTGCGGCAATATTGTATGCAGATAATTTCCAAAAATTGAAAAACTTCATTTCACAAATGTCTGATGATTCACAGCGCATCCAAAAGTGTACAGAAATATTTCAAAATATTAAAGTGGAACAACAGTTAATGCATATATTAAGTGTAATTATGTATTTCTAGCACACCGTATTTTGCAACTAGAAGAATCGTGTCTACCAGAGTCGATGAATATAATAGAAACATGTGTACAAGATTGCAAACAAATTCGAGGTAAGGTAGCAAAAAATAGTAGTGGTAAAATTAGAAAGTTTATTAGAAAAAACACAGGATTACCCTGTATACATGATTTTGCCTTAAAGTAAACTGCAACGAAAAAAAATATTGACGAGCCCGACAGCTTAAATGAATTTGTTCCAACCTTTACGTTCTCACTGTATAACCACATGTTCTACATTAATCTACTTGTACCTAATTGTTATAGCATAAATAAATAGGACCAAGTCGCATAGATGACGGGCCCGACAAGGCAAGCAGAACAGTACTTGCTTCAGAAAATTTTACAAGACCAAGAAGATAAAAGGCAAATAGAACAGAAGATTCTTCAAGATCAAGAAAATAAAAGGCAAGCGGAATACATAAGTAAGATAATAATGACGAAACAATAAAAAAAATAGATTTTAAATAGATTAGCAGCGGTGGTTCCACAAAATAATTTAACATTTTAGGCATCGGAAAACAGTATTTTTGAAAGAGAAGAGTTGCCAGCAATGATAAGTGTCGCCAGATGATAAACTCATGTTGATAAATGTGTTATTCGTTATGTGAATCTTGTAGGAATAATGGGCATTGCAAGAGAATCCCGAAGAGAGAAAGTATTACAAGGTTTTATCATGATTATTAAAATAACGGATACCAAAACAAGAGCAGAACGTACTTTCATGTAAAGCTTCTTAGAAAATATATACATTGGTTCAAGATATTTTGGGATCATCATCAAACAGCATTACATGTTGATGCAAGGGGTGGCATGCTGACCCTGAAACGTCATAGGGGATTCAAGAAGAAGACAGTTGCTGAATGCAATACGAAAAACTCCTCTTAAAGCAAAATGAAGATGGCTAAGCAGGTCCTGATAGTTTGATAGTTCTGATTTTTTAAATATTTATTGCTGGAGTGTTTTATGAATAAGCTAGCAATTAACTTTATAACACTATATCGACCAAGCGTGTTCCTTGGCTTTTTATATCAAAAGCAATAATACGGGACAAATTGCCCAAAAATAATTTTAAGAAATGTTTTATTATTTTAGGAAGTGCTCAAAGAATTTATCTCTGGAATTTTACAACTTCCTACCTTAAAGCAAACCATAAGCTTAAAAGTTCCCTGCATTTTGTACCACACTTGACTACACAATGTTTATTTTCCAAGCTGCACAAAACACAAAAATGCTTATAGGATTTCACTTCAATCACCAGCATCAGATGAATCACACCAAGTTAACAAAACCTAAGCCATTTATTTCCCTTTAATGGATACCCTGTATAGATAGTTTCAATACTTTGAAATTCGCAATTTTTTCGATTCCAGCAATATATAATTCTGAAATATTGAGTACCGTCAAACGGGGTGAAACTGATTTATGAGAGGACTTTGATATTGGGTAATATTTTGTTGGCGTTAAATAGACACAGTTTTTAAAAAAGTATTAAAATATCGGTTATGAACCTCACTTCATGTAAAATTTGGTGTCAAATACGTTTGTTCCAAAATTATTAGTTGATACATCGGGGGTACACGTTCGGGGTAAGATTGGTAGCTATCAAAGGCCCCCATAGTTTATAAACAAAAACATTTCCACGATTTCCCGTTTTTTTGGTTTTATCTAGACCGTAGATAGTCTACTAGACAAGATGGAAAATGAACGATACTTCTGCCTATGCTACGCAGACGACTTAGTCATAGTAGTCAGGGGAAGGAACATGGGCTATGTTTCAACAAGAGCACAAAAGACCTTGAACATAGTAAGCAAATGGTGTGAGGAGGAATTGTCAGAATCCACTGAAAACTACAATAGTCCCATTCATAAAAAAATAGCATTAAAGGATATGAAAAATCCAATGCTCAGCGAGATAATAATTCCCTTTTCCAAGAAAGTCAAATACCTAGGTGTCACTTTTGACCAAGGTATGACGTGAGGACCGCATCTTAGCAAGGGCACTCAGAAAGCAAGAATTGCACTGGGCAGATGCAGGCAACTTTGCGGGAGAAACTGGGGGCTGAGCCCCTAATTGAATCTCTGGTTGTACGAAATGGTGGTAAGGCCCATGATAACCTATGGATCTAAAGCCTGGGGCAAAAAGGCCACGCAAACAGGTGCAATCAGGCAACTAGAAGGCGCACAAAGACTGGCATGTCTGTGCGATTTGGGGACGATGAGAAAAACCCCAACTGCAGCACTGGTAGTCCTGCTAAATCTACATCCATTACATATCCTCATACAGAGGAACCTAAGAATGGTACTATACCGGCTAAAGCAAGGCAACAAGCCCATCATTGAATGGGAAAGACCCACAAGCTGGAAACTAGAGGACAGCGAGGAGATCAAGTATCTCTTCGAAATGCCATCAAACGAAACAATCCCCTCCTATGGGTTTGATAGACCCTTCTCAGTAGCAATTGTAGGCAAAGAAGAATGGGAGGGGGGTTCCTATAAAAGCGGACCAAACATGGTATACCGACCGACGACTCTAAGACCAGTAAAGGGGTAAGTGTCAGGGTCCACGGACCAAGGTCAAATATCTCCATAAATATGGGCAGCAGTCAAGCCACAGCAGAGGTCGCGGCAATTCAACACTGCGACTTGGAGATAGAGAAACTGAACATTAGAAAAAGGAGGGTAGTCATATACTCCAACAGTCAGGCCGCCTTAAAAGCAGTTAGTGCACACAAGATCAGATCTAGACTAGTCAAAGACTGCATAAGCGCCCTTGAAGAGGTCGGTCGTAACAATAAGCTCACTATTGCATGGGTTCCGGGACATGAGGGCCATCAAGGCAACGCAGAAGCCGACAAACTTGAAAAACCAGTACGGTTACTTTGGGACCTGAGCACTACTACGGGATAGCAGGAAGTCTTCAAAACAGCAGTTAAAAGCGGGATAGATAAACAATCTCTAAACTGGTGGTTATACAAACACCGGGGCAACTACAAGCCAAACAGTCATAAAACACAGCTCCCTAAAATGCACGGCAGATCTACTTAAGAGGAGTCGCAAGACGATAAGAATATTAGTGGCGCAGCTGACGAGGCAGTGTATAATAAACAGACACCTGGAAAATATCGACCTGGCAGATAATAGCCGTAGGTTCTGTCACGAGGAGGAGGAAACTCCAAAACACGTGTGGTGCGAGTGTGAGGCTCTCTGCAAGCTCAGGTATGCAAGGCTGGGAGAGACCAAACCCGGACCTGCAAGGTACATGGAGAAGCCGGTACTCCATTTGTGGAGTCTGATTGGGAAGACCGGACTGGATGAGGGAGTGCTACAATAAACCTGCATAAGTTGCAGTGGCAGTGGCAGCGCTAACTCCCTTCAATTATCTCTCTCTTGATCTAGATCAGTTTTAATTTTAATTTTAGGGTTCACAAAATGTACAAAACCTACAATGGGCAGTGTCTATAGACGTAAAGCTGGATGCAGAAGTTATAAGAACTACAGCGATATGGATATTGAGAAAGCATTAGAAAAGATTAATGAAACTGTTTTAAGATCGCATACAAGATCCCCTACGAAACCTTATTTAATAAATACAAATGCATACATGTGATGCCACATGAAGGACAAACTATTTTTACTAAACAAAAGGAAAATGCAATATTTCAGTCTGTAGTAACTTGTAGTGACTGGGATTTTCCGCAATGTATAGAAGATCTACCAATGGTTACAACATCGATCTTAGATAGGCAAAAACCACAGGTTACCAGTCTTAAAAATTATATCCCCGGTCGCGGCTGGGTTTGAAAGACATCATAACGCAGCCAATATAAAACGTGCGCGTGCTAATGTTACTCCTGAAGTAATTCGGCAATATTTTGAATATTTGCAAATAAGCATTGACAATGTGACTCCCTCAAATTCGTTCAATTACGATGAAACAAACATGGCTAACGATGCTGGGTAAAAGTGGCTATACTGCAGAGAAAAAAATACCCGGAAAATGTTATGCCATTCAAAATTAGCCATTCCATCATGCTTTGTGGGTCAGGTTCAGGTGTTCTCCTACCCTCGTAAGTACAAATCCAATTATTTGTGGGACCGCTAGATCGAGAATGGTCCCAAAGAACATCATTGTTTTGAGGAGCACGTTTCTATCACACGTTAATAATTTGCCAGGGAAGAAGGTTCTAATTGGTGACACACACTTTATTGATGAAGTTTTACAATTGTGTAACCAAAATAACATTGCTTTTTGCCTTCCAGTCAGTACAGATGGAGTGGAAAATGCAAAAACCAAACCAATTCTTTTTAAAGATAGAAAAAATTCCCCAATTTCTGCAACTTACTCTAAAAAAAAACTCAATTCCTCGATAACTCACTTATCCCGAGCAATTAATCACAATTTAAGGTCTGGATTTGACAGGATGTACGCACTGAACCCTGATAAAATTTTAAATAAAATTCCAAAGTGTGGGTAGATTTTGGTAATAATCTCGTGCCCTATTTGACGGAAAAACGTTACAACGGCATCCCAGTTGAAGTTGATGTACCTTTTTCTCCATCAAAATCTATTTGAAATTTCAAAGTTGGTCTTGGTTTATGGTGTAAATTACACAAGTGCTAATTAGACGACCCTAACTAAGCTAAAAAAACCAAAAAACTTGAAAATGTTTGATGTTTCAGGAACAAACATGTTCCCGTTGTCAAAACATCTCTTATTACTGAAGCTTTCACAATATTATACTTGCACTTGTGTAATTTATACGCTTGAACCAGGACTGAAGAGGCTCAACTTTGAAAGTTGGAAAAAGTGTGGCTTGCCCAATAAGTGAATCCAATTAAGACGAAGAAATGAATTGTGTTTCGAAAAAACTCTGCGATGGGCATGAGGGCGGACACTGTGATGTTGCTGAAGAAGTAGACTATTTACACACTGACCGTAAGATATTGTGGTACATTCATTCTAGTAAGTGTTGTCTGGAAATAAAAATTCTACCAAGTATAGATACAGCAACCTATCTAGTAGACACGTTGCCAAGGTTGAAGGGCACTGGGCAAGCGTGGAGCACATTATAGCTATTCTAGAACAGCCAGCAGAAAGGGTGCGGAATAAGATATGTATTTTCGAAATCGGTTGATGCTTTTGAACGTTAGATTTCCAAGTTAGATTTTGTACCCATTGATTCTTGATTCGATTGACCTATGAGCATTTATTTTAAGTTTACAGAATGTATTATTTGTCCATGTAACCAACCAAGAGGCTGTTTTGTTAGTAGTTTATTAAAATCCAATTCTTCTGTCGAATGATGGGGAGTGATTTTGGTAATCTATGTAAACTTATGGATTATCAAAGACGCTCCAAGCGCATATAACATTGATTTTGGAGTACATAAACAATATTTGAAATTCTGCATGAGCTTGGAAGTCTCCATTAGTCCTAATGCGAATACACCGTAGGTGGTTGGAGCAAACATTTAATTAAGTTGTAGGGCACCTAATGGCATGTTTTCAAAAAGATTTCTATTAATTTTTAAGTTTCAAAAGCGATAACCAATATTAACCAAATATCGAAAGAAAGAAATGGCGATGTAAAACAAAGAAATACATTTTCTGTTAGCTTTTAACTAACATAAGATTACAATTCCGAAACTTTAACGATTATAACGAATTAGCATTTACGAAGCGATATCGATTGACCCTGATATCGAAAAATATAGATGCAAAATTTTCAGTTAGTTTTTAGAACGCTTATCCAGTTAAGATTTTAAAGTGAAAACGATTAACCAGATATAGGACGTGAACTCGTAATAGTCTATTCATAATTATTCATGTGTCGTCTTATTTGATCGAGTATTAAAGCTGGATGATCAAAAAAGCTCATCCACAATATACACCGAGGCAAAAAGGATATTTTATTTTTGTTACTAGTATCAGTTTCAGTATCAGAAGAGGTGGCCCCTAGTGGACCTTGCACTTAGACCACCAATGGGCCCGTTGTACCCCTACGCCCCATTAGAGAACCTCCAGGATGTCGGCCTTCCTTAAGAAAACCCGCATCTCCTTCAGACTAACGACTCCAGGAAAATATGGTAGAAAAAGGCCATCTGCGGAATGAGGCCGAACAAGCTAAATTTTTGCAGAGACCTTGGTTTTGATGACAAAAAATCTCATATGCCTACCCTTTTGCATGTTGAGATATCGAAGGTCAAAGGTCATGAAAATCGGTTTTTCGCAAAAATATCGCTGCCAGTGCATCTGACGTCGTAAGAACCCACGACAAAACTTACGTAAAATAGCATTCTCTACAAAATTGTTCATATACATTTTTTTCGTACGACCAACCGTTTTCGAGATACAGCATGATACAGCGGGGGCGCGCATTCGTAATAGGTAATACTGTATTATACTGCAGAGCTATAACTATAAAAGCATTTTTCATAATCTGTTAGACTAGAAAATTTAATTCCCGTTATTAAAACCGTTAAAAATTTGTTTAATTATAAAAAAATATATAATAAATAATTAATAACAAATCAATGTATTATTTTCATACCACTTTTGTAATATTTTTGATGATATGAAGATTACAAATTTTGAGGAATTGTATACATTCGTTGAACAGATAACAATTCGTAGTGTTTCTTATGATGATGTAGAGAGATGTGTAAATAATTATGTCTCGTTTATCAGTCACTTTCACAAAAAGTTAAATGAGTTGAAAATGCGAGGCCCGACGGCACAGCTGTGGTTACAATATCTTGATATGGTGTCGATAGCTCGAGACTTTATTCGCACTGAAAGACTGGGACTTTTTAATGAACATCTTAATGCGGTTAGAAACATGCTTCCGTATTTTCATTTCAACGGTCACTTTCTCTACGCCAAATCAGCAGATCTATATCTCCAGGACATGATGAAACTAAAAGAAACCATGGATCAACAGACTTATATGAATTTTGAATAAGGATTTTTTACTGTAAAGCGAACAGAAAAATTCAATTGCGGAACATGGTCTGATATGATTATCGAACAGACTTTGATGAAATCCATGAAAGTACAAGGCGGAATTTCTCATGGTCGCAGTACTCAAGACAGTGTTATATGTAAATGGATACAAGGAATGCATGCCACAAATACCATCTGTGAGGAAATCGAAAAGTTTTGAGGCGTATCTTTAGAAGCTGCGGAGCAACATGTTGACACTAGGGATTTACGAATAAAAAGTGATACAACAGATGTTCATACTCTGATTGAGTGGTTCGTTCACTCTTCACAATCCTTTTCCAAAATAAGGACAAGTGGCATCAATAGCTTCCGTAATTGTGGGAAATGACAAGACAAACTGCTATCTTGCTAGCGCTATCGGCCTACAATCGATGGAAAAAATAGCTGGATTGAAATTTAATGAAATAAAATTGAAACGCGCAAACAAAGTTCTTCCGCTTTCAACGATCAACAGATCCGTTAAGATACATGATTCTAAAGTTGCTATAGATCCTTTGCTACTTTTACAAGTTTGACGATCATCTGCAAAAATATTTTGAGTATGAATTAAGTCCATATCCAACATCACTATTTGACAATGAGGGAATGCGAAAAACCACAAAATCAAAATTGTATAATATGTTGGAGCCTGCCAATATTGAACTCAATGAAGATAATGTAACCTACGTCATCGATGGTGGATTTTTGCTACATCGTGTCGTATGGAGCAAAAACGATACTTTCTCCGACACTCTGGATAGATATGT
>JAEQML010074832.1:0-14148 GCA_016904865.1 Pissodes strobi | reverse complement strand
AAGATTATGGCAAAATTGACGATGTTCCACTATATTCAGTAACCCAGAGACGCCAATTTCAAACGTATGCCTATTTTTCAAAATTTCATCGCATCATTTTCGAATCATATCAACATGTAATATATTTTCTCCATTTAATTAGATATTCAAAACACCGGCTTTTGTAACTTTGTCATTATTTTTTATTTTTTGAATTGTAAGTTATATTTTAACTTTATTGTGTGATTATAGTTACTACTGCTGGGTTACTCAGATTATTTTCTCTAATTTCGAGACATCTTTTTAGTGAAATATCGTATTAATTTTATGGTGGAAAACATCATCATTTTTGTCAATTTTCAATTCAATTTCTTTAATTCCCCGTACCTGATGAAGCTATAAAAATACTTACCAATGTTTTTATGACCAACTTTTTGTTCCCACAAACCAGAATCTTTCTTTTCCTTATCACTATTTTTATTAATTGCCTCGCTTTCCACTTTATTCAATTCCGTTTTAATTTCCAATATATTCTCGGTTTTTGATCCAGAACGTCGATGTAGTTCTGAAGAAGACATTTTTCTGATAAAATCTTCTGTAACACTTTCGGACATTCTTAAATTACTCACTAATTGAGCGGAATCATTATTATTATTTTCTGTACGATTTACTTCTGTTTTCGATATTTTTGTGATTTCTGGATCGACTAGTTTACTTTTACAATTTTCTGATTGGTAAATCACAGGCCTTGCATTGTAGTTATTTAACTGAAAATATTTAGCGCCAACGATGGATTCTGTCGACGATTTTTTTTGCGGTTTATTAAATGAAGCATTGTGTCTCAAAGTTACCCTACTATTGGTTTCTGGTTCTAGAGGTTGATTTATGAGACGCTGTTGAGGTTCTCTGGTCGGCGATTTTTCATGGTTTTGACCATTTGGGACACTAAAATAATAAAAACACATATTAAAAAGAATCATATTTCAGAATCTAAGAAAATTCATCTCCAACAATTTAGGTACTGTTGAACGCTCACTCTAAGCACATCTCGTTTACTATGGTATCATTTTTTAATATTGGATTTAAAAAAAGTTTTATATAAAATAGCAGCTGTAGAGTGCGTTTTTTCTTTCAATTTTATTTATATATATAGGTGCCCAAAAGCCCGTGTAGAACCAATCATAGTTCTTAAATGGAACACATGTTTAATTACCTTCATTTACAGACGTTATGCATCTAATTAAATATATATTTTTTAAATACTTAATATATAAGAAAGTTCTCTTTTTAAATGATAACTGCCAAATATTTATGTAAAGTAAATAAATGAATCTTTAATATACAATGTGGTTTAAAACAAATAAAAATACCTTTGTTGTCGAACTGCAAAAGGAACAGATTAACAAAATCTTTTTATTAAACGTATTTTGAGCGGTATCTTTAGGTACACATTTAACATTTTCTTTTTTAGATTCTAATTTTTAACTATTAAAAATGGAGGTTGATTTGTCCCCGTAAAGGTGACTTTTGAGGCATTTAAAATTTGTTAGGGGTCAATAAGTTGGACTATTTAGTCTTAGTTGAAGCCCTGCGCCTACCAGGTACGTAAAAGACAACAAATATTTACACTCAACGCGTGTTTAGCAAATCATGTTAGCATTAGGGGAAAGGGGTCGAATATCGATCACTTAAGATATAATGTACGACAAAACCAACACTTTCACAAAACTCTGTTATTTTAGGTATTGAACATAAACTTTATTATCCCAAGAATATAATAACACAAACAAATCCTCTGTATCTTAATCAGAAAGAAAAAAAATATAAAAAACGAAGGTATTACTGATCGATATTATCCATCCTATAGTCGGCTAATATCGATCATATATGAGGGTAATATCGATCAACGTCTATTGACATGCTTCACACGAATCCAGGTCTTCTGGCCGAGATACAGCAGAACAGGCAGCATGAAGCCAATTGCCACATGATCTACACCGCCACCACAGTTCATCTGTTGTACCAGTTTCCACGCATATTGGACATAACTCATTCACTTTCTTAGGCTCCCCATCATGTTGTTTAGGTTTGAACTTTCTGATTTGTTTTTTAGCTCCTGATCTTCGTACCGATTTTCCTTTTTGAATTAAATTTCTTAAAGCTTCTTCAACTTTCTTCTTCTCCTTCTTTTCTTCCTTCTACTCCAAAGATGCCTGCAGCGGAGTGGGCGTTAGTATTTGAGATGATTGTTTCTTTCTCTTAGGGCGTGGTTTTTCTGTTAATTCGGGGTGTCGGATGAAAGTCTTCAAAAGATGTGCTCTTTAATTGAAGGATGTTGTCTTCATCATCGGTTGCATTATCGTCGAAGACTTCTGTTATTGCTGATGATAAAGAATCACTGGAAGATGTCCTTCGTAGACGTCTCTTTCTCTTCGATCGCGCAAGTGGCTTCTTGTTACAGGCTTCCAGTGACGGTGTAGCTTGTCGCATACCCATTTCATCATGTCTGCTTGATGGATACGATGGGTCTGGATCTCTACTTGTTCCGGGCTTCGGATCTAAATAAATTGTTTCTTCGGGAAGCTCGCCCAGTTCGTTGGCTTCTGCCTGAATATCGGAATTTGGTTCTTCTGGTATTTCCATAAACTCTTCTTCTCCAAATACGTTTCTGTTTAACGGAAAGATCCCCGTATTTTTAAATCCATTCAAACCTTTTTCTTTGGAAGTGATGCGATTGTACGCTTTAGCAAAGAGCTCTGCAATGTCTGTCACCTTAATTTTGTTATAATGATGGGACTTCATATAAAGATCACATTCTGTGCTATATGCTGTCTTCAATGAACTGAAAAAACCTTACGTCCAGAGGCTGGAGCCGGTGAGAGGTGTGTGGGGGTAGCGAAACAAGAATGATCCCGTTTTCACGGCAGAACTTATAGGACTGCAAGGAGGAGTGTGTGGCGTGGTTGTCCAAAACCACTAACACGGGATCTTCCGTCGAAGCATTCACATATTGAGCGAAATGCAACCATTCCAGGAATAGAACTTCCGTGATCCATCCTGATTTTGAGCAGCGGTAGATTGCGTCTACGGGTCCATTTTTTTCCAGAGCATTGTTCATGCGCTCGCGTTTAAAAATAAACATGGGAGGCACGATGCGGCACTCATACAGCACACAACAGTGGTTGTCTGGCCCCTTTCGCCACTTGTAATCGCACCCACCTGTTTCTTGCCTTTTTCTGCCAAAATTCGATGAGGTTTATGCACTCCACTAATGCCAGTCTCATCCACGTTATAAATACGCCTCGCAGGAAATTTATATTTTTCAAAGACCAGTTCTAAATTGTCGTAAAATATGTTCACATCCTTTCGATTAAATGCCATTACCCGGTTGAGACTCGTAGCTTCAGGCCGCCTCAAAGAAATTCGAGGATGTCGAGCTAAAAATCCACGCAGCCAATCCTTACCGCAGCTTTTCTTTTCAACATTAAAATTATGTCGTAAGTTTTTTGCAACGGCATATTCGAAAGCTAGTTATTTGATTTTAGTTGGTGTCAACCCATAGAACAAGTTCGACAATTTTAAAATGTGATTGGCCAGCTCTGTTTCCTGGTCGTCATTTAATACAGGCTTCCTTCCTAATTTCAATTTTTTGCTAGGATATCTGTTTTTTAATCTGTCGCACAACGTAGCATATGGTACGCCATTCAATTTAGCTGACTTTCTGATGGAGTGTGTCTGTTGATTAACCGCCTTGACAGCCAGCTTCATGTCTTCCTCTGTCCATGCAGAGCGATTTGTTTTACGAGAATATTTTTTTGGGGCATCTGCAAAGAATGGGGAACAATGAGGGTAAAATCGATCACAGGCGGGTAATATCGATCATGCTGGCCGATATTACTCGCGAGTGGACGCCATTGCTTCGACATAAACATCTCCTAAACTCAAAGAACTAACATTTTCGTAAACAGTGTATAGAATACCTTGGGGTACCATGCAACAAATAGTACTAAAGTAGCTTAGGATTTTTAAACATCAACAAGCACATACCTTATCCAATGAACCGGAAAAATAACAAAAAAAATGCCCAAAAACTGTTTGCGACCGTACACACTCGGTGTTGCAATGAAACTGCCCGTTGTTGCTGTTGGTAATTTGCATGTACTTTAAGAGATGGCAGCACTTATTTTTTTCATTTGATAGGTATGTAGGATTGGGTAAAATTAAGATGATCGATATTAGAAGCTGATCGATATTCGACTTCTTTCCCCTAAAGATGATTACATCATTCTCTGATTCCTGCTTATACTAACTAACGTGATTAACGAAACGCGAGACAAAAGTAAAAATTTTGTTTCGGTATTGAGGTCCGATTTTGAACCGCTGTTATTTTTTGAACAGGGTTATCCAACGAGGTCTAAACAAGACAATTTTTTTGACTCCCTGTACTTTTATAAAAAAAACTGAAATAGCCATCTTATGTAATTTTCTCCCACGGATGTTCAGCAAAAAACAATTGAACATCAAATAAAAGTACTAGGGGTCACTTTGATATTTTTTTAAATGGAAAACCCTGTATATTACTACATTTTTGGACTCTCTAGAAAAATCTAAAAACATTTTGTGTATAATATCCTATATCTATCTTTAGCTGTTTACCAAATATTGACAGTTGAAAGTCGGGTATTTTGACACTTTGACAGGCTCTAAAATTTAAACCGCACAAGATCAAAGAAAACGGTTTGCACATTCCTGTGTTAAGTTTTCATAAACTATCGAATGACAGTATCTTCGAATTTAACCTGTGGATAAAATTAACCGCAACTTTTAAACCTCCGGTTAAATTCAAAGTTACTATCATTCGCTTATGAAAACCCAAGATAGGAATGTGCAAACCGTTTTCTTTGATCTCGTGCGGTTTGGATTTTAGAGCCTCTCAAAGTGTCAAAATGCCCGACTTTCAACTGTCAATATTTGGTAAACAGCTAAAGATACATATAGGATATTATACACAAAATGTGTTTAGATTTTTCTAGGGGCCAGTATTTTACGTGCCTGAACATATCCGAATTCGCGGGAGAAAATTACATAAGATGGCTATTTAAATTTTGTTTTTATAAAAGTACGGGGAAAGCCAAAAAATTGCCTTGTCTAGTCCTTGTTGGACGGGGTGTACCATTTTCGGTTTTATCGAGTTTCACCCATATGGAGTAAAGATTGATGGATGCGGTTTTCGGGACACTGTACTACTTTTTTGTGAAACGAAAGGTGGCTCAAACAGAATTTTGATGGCTGCCTTCGTTCTTGAGATACAGGGTGTTTTTGAAAATGTTGCATTTTCAAGCACCCCCCGTATCTCAGCTGACTGATAACTTATCGAAAAGGTAAAAAGTGCTTCTTATATTATTTTTTACGTAGACTCCAGTGCCATCTTCAGAATAAGTATACGGGGTCAGGTCAAAAAGTTATCGGACCCTACTTTTTTTTTTAATGGGATATTATTTTTTCATCTTCTTCCCCTTACCAAGAGCTTTTCAAAAACATAACATAGTCTATATTTATTTTCATAATTAACGTGACAAAACTAATTTTTTAATATTTTTTTCGTATAGTAGGCGGTCGTGGGTAGCCATGATAACATTACATTACCAAAAAAAAATAGCCGACACTGGCTTGACAAATTTATTGAATAATGAATGAAAAACAAATCACAAATATTGTTCAAATTGCTGACCATTATATCTCCTACATATTTGGCAAAGTTTATAAATTATTTTTCTAATATAAATGATTGACTTTGTAATTCAGCAAAAGCGTTTTCCGTGGCCATTCTCCATATTGTATGTTTTCGTATCACCTTGCATACATTTTATTTTCTAGATAGCCCTATAAAAAAAATCTAAAACTGAGAGATCCGGCGATCGTGGTGGCCATCGAACAGGCCCGTTTGTTCCTATCCATATCATTGATTTGTATAGGAATGGATAAGCAACAGCCGCCTGTTGCACTATTCAAAAGTGGCAACCTATGGGCGAAAAACGGGTTCCTGCGCATGACAAAATCGACGCAAAACGTAAACAAAGAAGATCCCGTTTCCGCATGCGCACTAAAACACTTGCCGTCTCGGCAGGCGTCGATCAGGACCGAACTTGGCTTTTGTCTTTGACGTGTTTTCGTTTTGACGGCGCGGCGCGTTTGTGTTGATAATTCGAATACTTTACTTTTTATTAACTTTCTTTGGACTTAGTGTTTGTAGTTGCTTAATTAGTTTTAGTTTAGTGATTCACGTTTGTGCTTTGTGCGTATCCTATTTTGATTTTCGTTTTAATTGAACAATACGCACATAAACAATGGGCGATGCTACCAAAATAGAATCCCGAAAGTGTATGGTTGTGTTTTGTAGCAGTAGAGGCAAAATTCCCCCGGATTTCCTAGTTCAAGTAAGTATAATTATTATAAGTATTACTTATTTATACCTTATTGTTTCTTTCACTATGCTAACTGACCCATTTCACAATCGGCAAGACTACTTTACCGAATATTTGGTGAAATAATTACTTTCGTTCATAATCACAAGAGTACGAGTTCAAATTTTGGAGTCCGGGACTGCCTGATGACCTTCACACTGCAACAGATGGCGCCCACTAATTCTCTAATGCGCAAGACAAAATAGGAATCGTTTTGTTTACATTTCGCGGTCGTAAATTTGTTTTGTTTGGTCTATTTATTGCTTATCCACTCCTATACAAATCAATGATCCATATCCATACTCTGGGAAAAATGTTCGTTAAGCCAGTTTTGATTTATTCTACCATTGTGGGCTGGATCTCCATCCTGCTGGAAGAATATTCCATTTACGCCATTTAGTTGAGCCAGCGGAATATCATCCAAAATTCTCATTGTGTTTTCTTCTAGGATATGTAAGTATCTATTGGAGTTTCGATTCTCTTCATAAATTCGGTACACTATTTTTCTGTTGAGAATAAAGCAGGAAACATTAAATCCAAACCTGCCCTGACGTTCCCTAGGAAAAATAACATGGTTATTTTCCTGACTTCAAAACCGCGAGTTATGTTTATTGAAAATTCTCGAACTGTAAAATGTGCCTCGTCTGACCAAATAATACATTTTTCGAAATTAATATCTTCTGCTATCATATTTATAAACCAATTGCAGAACTCCAATCTACGCTCAGCATCACCAGGGTGCAGATGATGAACAACCTTGTATTTCTAAGGTTTGAATTTGTGTTTTTTTTTTAATTCTTGGCACTCTTGTCTTGGGTACACCCACCTCTTCGTCTATTTTCCTACACGAGGTTCCAGGAGTTGCTTGAACAAGGGCTAAACGTTGACCTCAGATCACTCGTTCTCTTTCTTGTAGACTCGGGGTTGAGGTTTGCTAAACGATCCATATTGGCAAAGATTGGATCTTATTTTTTGAAATATCCTTTTTTGGGGTTGCCTTCTTTCGGGATATCTATGACAAAATAAGGAGAACAAATAATTTCAAAATACAAGAAGGTAAAGATTAACTGACCTATTCAAATAAAGCTCTGCCGCCTGATCTGCGTTTTCATTAGATAATAATATGAAGCAGGTATTCATATCATACTTCTCAAGGTATTCAATTTTTTGATTTTGGGCCAAATTAACCTAAAAAACAACGAATAACAATAAATATCAACTACCTAAGTACGGGCAAAAATTAAATACTTATCAGTAACGCCAACAATGACAGTAGTAATGATGGCATGATGATTTTGTTATTTGTGTTATCATGGCTACCCACGACCGCATACTATACGAAAAAAAATATAAAAAATTAATTTTGTCACGTTATTTATGAAAATAAATATGGACTATGTATGTTTTTGAAAAGCTCTCGGCGAGTGGAAGAGGATGAAAAAATAATATATAGGGTGTCCCGTTAAAAAAAAATAACTTTTAGACCTGACCTCGTATACTTATTCTGAAGGTGACACTGGATTCTACGTAAAAAGTTATATGAGAAGCACTTTTTACCTTTTCGATAAGTTATCAGGCAGCTGCTATACGGGGGTGCTTGAAAATGCAACATTTTCAAAAACGCCTTGTATTTCAAGAACGAAGGCGGCCATGAAAATTCTGTTTGAGCCACCTTTCGTTTCACAAAAAAGTAGCACGGTGTCCCGAAAACCGCATCCTTTTATCTTTACCCCATAAGGGTGAAATCCCATAAAACCTACGAAAATGGGACACCCTGTACATACCAACGATTTTCCTGGTTTTATTAAATCAATCGTTTGCACCCTTTTTGCTTATCATACAACTATAGTTTGCAAAGACATACCTATCTCCGACTAACCTAGAGCATTCCTGTTCCGAAGCGAGCAAAACTCAGACAGTTCCTATTTCTACGTGTGACGGGATAGCGTAATAATGTTTTGCCCCAAAGTATAATAAATCTTTCATATAATGCTTTCAAAACTAACATAAAATTGCTTTTTGAGCAGCGATAATGTTTTTAATTTTAGATTTTAATATTGAGATGTGCATGGTCCTAAAATTTAAAAGTATAAGTTTTTTTAAGTTAAAACTGTATTGACTTGTTTGTACTAACTATGTATGTTATATATTAATTATTAGATAGATACTTATATATGATTATATTATTTTCGAGATTATTTTATGACTTACTACACACAGAGATTTTTGTATATTGTGGAAAACAATGATTGTGGTTAAATAAATAAACTAAATAAAATTCGTGAAGTAAGTATGCATTGTGCTCAAAAATCTAAAAAGTTGGACACATTATAATCGTTGTTTATTATTAATAGCACGTACGAAAGAGAATATACAGACGTTGCAGGTCCAATAAAATAACGCTATGCAAATTATGTTAGAATACACACGTAGGTACACACCTGCAAGTGATTTGTCTATTACTTTGGAAAATTGAAAACAATTAGCTTTCACTTTGCTTTAAATTATTTCTTGGGATATCTAATTTCAAATGATACTTTTAATCCAAGAGTATAAGAAGAATATGCCTGAGCCGTATTTAGAACTATTTTAATTTAAATAAAATATTATGTAAACTAGAAATGTACCTATTATTTGGAATAATAACGAAACAAACCAAATAACGATAAAAAAAAATAATAGATAAATTTATATATGATACTAATTAACAACTAACAATTAAACTACTGGGTGGTTGAGCAACTCGAATTTTAGGATGGTCCATGGTGTATACCTGAAACGAATAAACATTTCTGAGCATACTCATTCTACAAGACTCAACTTAGTGAAAATTAAACAAAGGTATTTATCAGTTACATTTCGTCATAATTTATAGAAAATCATTTACTTAGTAAAGCTGTTAAAATTGTGAGTACTAAAATGTGGCATGGAAATAAATATAACCGATGTGTTTCTGTCAGACTTATTAATTCAATTATTATACTTAACATGCTTTCCGATTGTTATACTGTCTCAGTAACTACAACGTACTGACAATTAAATAAAACATGAGATTGAGACAGCCAACCTCTGATGTAGACCTCTTGACAATAACCGAGACAATAACACTCTGTACTGAGGAGTGCAATGGGCACCAAAACGCGAGGGTCCCCTCCAGACACAGAGCCTTGTTAAATACCTTAAAGAGACGTGCAATGGTGGACCTGCTCAAGGTGTCAACAAGAAACAACATAATAATTGCCAAGGCACCACAGGCAAGACAGTAAACAAGCGATAATTAAAATATCTCTTAAACCGAATTATTTGAATAATGATAATAAAACATCTGTACAAGTAAATATACAGAAATAAGTATACCCTGTGAGAAAACTCACATTTTCTTGTAGCTCAGCACTGTCACAGAACTAGCATAATTTAAATAAATGTAATTTGAATGTCACACTGCTTTAAACGGAATCAAAACTCAAAGTGCCAAATATTAAATAAGTTTAAAACCTTTTCGATAGTGCACGTTTGTAATAAACACATCATCAAAATCTCTTATCGAATATTCTCGGCGATAGGAAACGCAACGTTTGTAAACAACACGACCAGCATTACACAATCAAAACAAAACAAAGCGATAAACTTTTCTTAGTCACTTGACAAAATATGGATGAGATCATTTTACGGCTATTCATCTATAGGTTAAATAAACTTATAGAATTCTTATGAGTACCTACTAGAAAATATAGAGGGTCTTACAATTTATTCTTGGCTATTAATTTATCGACGTCTTACATTCGGCCAGCCTGCTATCAGCTCGTCTCGAGTTGATTGGCGTTATCTTCATCAGGATCTGATAGAACTATTTTTTCTTCATCGCTACTCTACTCTGATCTGATTCGCCAGAGGATACTCCACCAGCTGGTCGCATGCGATCAACCGCAATCACATTTTCAAATGTCGCTTTTCTAGTGAGACGACGTGACGCCGTCATGTCAGCTACAACGTAGCGATCATTAGGTAGTACTGTTTCGATTACCATCGGACCATCATAGGGAGAAGATAGTTTCTTACTATGTCCAGTAGCAGGTTGGTTCTTCATGATCAAAATTCAAAAGCAGATCACCAACCTTATACGTTTTTGGACTCTTCTTTTTTTTTAATCATAGTATCTCTTTCGTTGTTTTTGAGATGCTACTATCTTTTCGGCAGCTTCTTTTCTGGCTTGCAGTAAATTTTCTATACATCCGGAATTTGTTTGACTTGATCGAGTAGAATACTATCACTGCATCCCCTAGGTGAATATCCAAGTAAAAGTTGACTAGCTGCCTTGCCTGTTGATTTATTTACTACGTTATTTATTGCAAATTAAAGTTTCTAGACATTAACGTCTCACATATCTTCTTTTAAAGTTGATGAAAGAAGTGCTCCTAAAATGGTTCGATTGAGTCTTTCTACTTGCGCTTTGGCACGTGGAATTGCAACAGCATAAGTACATGTTTGATATTATTTTGTGAACAAAAGTTCCGGAAATATTTGGACGTGAAGCAGCTTCCTCGGTCTGTGATTAATAGTTTAGGAGACCCGTAAGTAGCACAAATGTTGTTAAGATATTCAATAACATACTTTGTCTTTGTATATTTAACAGCCTGCAAAAATGCAAATTTAGTGAACGCATCACTGCCAGCAATTAAATACAATTAGACTTCTTACTTTTTGGGAATGGCCCTAAATGATCGATTTAAAAAAATGTTCATTGGTTGAGAGTTCTGTTGTATTGGATAGAGATATCTTTCTTTCCTTCCGGAGTTACGTTTATTGTATAAACATCGGATGCAACAAGCGATGTATTGTTCCACGTAGTTCCTCATCTTCGGGAAGCAATAATTTTCGCAAAGACTGTATAATGTTTTCTCTAATGCAAAGTGTCCAAACTCCTCGTGAGCAGCTTGAACAACTCGGTGCCGCATTCCTTTTGGAACAACCCAGCAACCCACTGTAAATCCCTCGCAGTTATTCTGCAGACACGCCCATCTCGCAGTGCATATATTTTATATATATGTCTATCACTATCTGTTTGTGGCGGTTTCATCAGAACTCGTCTTATCTCATTAATTTTGGAAACAGTAAGTTGTCCAGACAATACCCAATCTGCTTGTTCAATGTGGAATATTTTATTCGGTGACTGACTAGATGAAGAAGGATTACGATTAAGAGCATCAACGTGTTTCATACGATTGCCTGGTCTCAATTTGACGTCAAAGCGGAATTCCTGAAGTTGAAGCCACCATCGTGTAATCCGTGGAATGATTTGTTTTTCTCGCTGGTTGCCTTCAAAGAGTTACAGTCAGTAATTACAGTAAAATCAATTCCTAATAGGTAACTACGGAAATTCCTTAAGCTTTCAACTACTGCTAATGTTTCCAGCTCGTATGAATGATATTTCTGCTCTGCCTCTAAGGTTTGACGGCTATAATATGATACTGGATGAAAACGTTTGTCGGGATGTAATTGCAATAATATTCCGGCCAAAACCAGCATACTTGCATCAGTGTGAACTTCGGTGGGTAAACTTGGATTGAACAATGCTAAAGTTGGTCTTTTAATTAATTCTGCATGAAGTTTTCGAAACGCATTCTCCTCCTGCTCACCCCATTTCCATTTAACCGTTTTCTTCGCCAGTGTAGTCAGCGGCTTTGCAATTATGGCGCAATCTTTTACGAAATGTCGAAAATATCCCGTTAAGCCAATAAATTGTCTTACTTGGTGTACAGATTTAGGTGGCTGAAATTCTTCGAGTGCTTTAATCTTTGCTTTACCTGGACGTACTTCACTTTGGACAAATTCATAACTCAAAAACGTGACTGAATTCATTAAAAATGAACATTTTTAGCGTTAAACCTTCTTCATGAAATATTTGTAGGAGACTCTTTAAACTCTGAAGTGCTCTAAACTGCAGCACAGGTAGCAGCAGGTTTTAGAATTTGGTTCATAAGTCGTTGGAATGTTTTAAGGACGTTAGTTAAACCAAAAGGAATTCGGTTAAATTCGTACTGTCCTGGAGGGGTAACAAATGAAGTATATCGTTTGGAATTTTCTGCCATTGGAATTTGGTGGTAGCCTGATTTCATGTCTAAACTTGTAAAATATATGCCGCCTTGTAACCTATCAACTTGATCATCGATTCTTGCAAGGGATGGTTGTCTTTAATAGTTATTGCATTTAATTTTCTATAGTCGATGCACATCCGGTTTTCTTCATTTCTCTTTTTTACTAACAGTACAGGTGAGCAATAATTGGAATCAGACTCTCTTATAATACCATTTGTTGGTAATTCGTCAACAATATCTCTTACGCAGTCCTGCTCAGCTCTGGCCATCCTGGATGGTATATAAGAAAATGGTTTATCATCCTTTAATTTAATATCCATCTCTGCTGACTTAGCACATCCAAACCCTGCTATATCTTTGCAAAACAGTCTCTGAATTCTTGGAATAAGTCAATTAATTTTTCTCTAATATGGCTGGGAACGTGTCCAATTACGATTTGAACTTCTGGTAGTAAAGCAATCTCAGAAACTTTTATACTATACATTGATTCAGTGGGACCAGAAGTCGTACTATTTTCAGCGCAAGGCCATGCTGTAGCAAATGTCATGCCTTTGCGAAAATGCAAGTCATTGTCGGATAAATTAATACAAGACAGAACTACTCTATTATTAATAAGCTTTTATGCGTAAAACTATATTGGGAACTAAATACTATCTTCCCTCTTGCGAACATAAAATTGTTTCAATAAAAAGATCACCTTTGTATCTTTTTCTAACTTTAGAATTACTTTTCTCATTTCGGGTTCTAGGTCAATATTGTGAAGATCTGTGGCATTGAAATAAATATAAAATATAACCGATGTGTTTCTGTCATACTTATTAATTCAATTATTATACTTAAGATGCTTTCCGATTGTTATACTGTCTCAGTAACGATAATGCACTGACAATGAATGTGCACTATAAGAAACACCCATTCAAAGTGCCTGAACAAACATATCGAATGAGCAATACAGTACTCACTCAATATCGTAGCGAACACGCTACCCAAAACAAGAAATAACACATGAGATTGATACAGCAACCTCTGATCTAGACCACTTGACAATAACATTCTGTACTGAGGAGTGCAATAAGGCGAGGGTCCCCTCCAGACACAGAACACAGAGCCTTGTTAAATACCTTAAAGAGACGTGCAATGGTCCCAGACCTGCTCAAGGTATCAACAAGAAACAACATAATAATTGCCAAGACACCACAGGCAGGACAGTAAACAAGCGATACTTAATTAAAATATCTCTTAAATCGAATTAATTGAATAATGATAATAAAACATCGGCACAAGTAAATATACAGAAAAAAGTATACCCTGTGAGAAAACTCACCCTTTCTTCACTATCACAGAACTAGCACCTCGACTAGCACAATTTAAATAAATGTAATTTTAATGCCACACTGCTTTAAACGGAATCAAAACTCAAAGTGCCAAATATTAAATAAGTTTAAAACCTTTACGATAGTGCACGTTTGTCGTTTGTCATAAAGAGATGGGAGCAAAGTATCGAATGTGCAAAGTTTCGGAAATCCCGAGCGGACCCGAAGCTGGACGCTATTTCACTTTTCGTATCGCCCTCCGCTCGCTACAGGGGCTCAAAAAAAGGAAACCTACTG
>JAEQML010074831.1:0-14150 GCA_016904865.1 Pissodes strobi | reverse complement strand
GTACATATACTGATACTGGTATAAATTTGAAGAATAAATTTAACTTAGAAAAACCTACTTCATAAGTTGTAAGTCATACCATTTACCTTTTTATTTGTAATGCTGTCTAGGCAAATTTAGATTATCTACAGATTGAGTGATTATACACATATTTTATTTTATATTATTGCGGCAGAATAAAATTCATCAATTTTAAACACTGTGCACTATTTACCATCATTCTAGTGACCTATTATTGGGTATGCAGAATATTTGCATCTGATACCGTTGTTGATAATGGTCAATATTATGTAAGTTTCTTTTCTATTGCTTTATTGTTTATACATGTGATTGTAATTGTACTGTATAATTGTTGTTTTATATCAAGAGATCTCCTCATTAGTAGGGAAAGAATAAAGTATTTATTTTGGGGAAATATTATGCCTTATTGAAAAGCTCCTCCAAACATTACTTTTCAGCATTTAATAACATTATGGATTTTTCTTAGTTGAGTCAAAGTTAACTAAGTGTCGCCCAATATCTTTATTAAAGTGTACCGAGGATCCACGAACCTAGCTCTCCATTGTATGACTGGCTGCCGTTCGCATCTATAGGTAGGTTTTCTAAAAGGACTTAGGAAAAGTTGCCATACTATTGTGGATTGAATATATTAATATATGTATAATGTGGAGATTATGACGTAGAAGGAAGTACTGAGTTTTCAAAGCAATTAATTATAATTAGTTACTTGATTAGTTATGCAATTATTGATTTATTGAAAAACAGATCTTAAAAGAAAGAAATGATTTTAATAAAAAAAACAATAGATGCATAACATATTTTTTTCTAAGTCAATCTATAAACGTATAAATCAATTATTTATATATAGATCTGTAATAAGAATTGCAAAACGCTTTTGCTATTCTAACCTTTAGGAGAGGAATGGAATAAAATTGTCACAAATATCAAAAAAGGTAGTTATTTGCTTTCAAGATACCTTGTATAATTAAATAGTATGTACAATTATTCAAACTTGAATTCTCTACAGCTCTAATCAGCAGTAAGGAATGTTTTATATTTTTACCTGCCAAACGAGATGAGATGAGTAGTTGTATACAAATCGGCTTGACAGACATAGTTTAGATCAAATATTCTGGCATAACCTGTATACTGACAAGTTTGGAGCAACGGTAAAAAATATTTACATTTTTAAGTTCAATACCATATTAAAATTTCCGGAATATTCATTGGTCCCCGAAAACTCATTAAATGTCTGTGATGGCCTATGAAATTATATACAAATTTGACTTTTTTAAACGTTTTTATTCTAACCAATAAATTTAAATTAAATTATTGTGATCATAATTGATATTTATAATCTTATTAAAATAATTTTTCTCACGAAAGCTAAAATATCTGCTTACATAACTGAATTTATAAAATGTCAAAAATAGAATATTTTTTATCTATTGATGGTAATACCGATAAAAGGAACAACAATCCACATTTTTGAGTTATTCAGAATTAAGATGCCGAGAGCAGAAACAACATTGCATCCGATGTTGAAGGGGAACTGGCAACAATGAATTCGTAATTCTTTATTACTGGCAAGAGCGCAAAATAGCCGACGGGAAATATTTTATTGGAATATTTCTTGCAGAAGTTATAAACCTAGCATTCATATTCACGCTTCAACCAATACTAAGTGCTTTTTGTATAAGGAGCGCAGTAGGTATTATAACCTAATTGAATTTTAGAATGGCAAAAATGTCTCAGGCAACAAAGTGACGTGAATTCACGTGATTATGACGTTGAAATAAAGTGAGGTCGAGGTCGTTTAGTGACCAGTTTGTGACGTCTTTAATACGTCGATTTAATAACCGATTGGACACGTCTTGTCTCAGACGTCTAATTTACGTTATATCGATATTTTTCACGAAAATAAATCAAAATGTGCTACATAAATAAATGCGAAATGCCTTTAATAAAAAACCTGCATCTCATAGTTGTTTACTCTGTTACTCTTATGTTAGGATAAATAGAATAAATATTATGTAGATGTTCTAGAACGTATGGTTTGCCCAATGTAGTTTATTCAAACTCTATACCAGAAACCTCTAGTAGTTTTATTGCAAGTACTATACACATTTAAATTACCCGCTAAAACTTTGACAAATTTCGATTTTGTGTGTGGCGCCGCGCCGTGGTATGGCGTCATCCTGTACTTCATTACGGGTGATGCATTTGCTTTTTATGAAAGTCACTTTGACTCAAAATTGTTGAATATCTATTTAGAGTCTGATTTATCTAGTGAACGTAAAAGATGATTACTTAAGGGCGTTCAAGGAAAATATTTTGTGATGCCTTATAAAACTGATTTGGTTTCGATTCCCCTATATCATATACGTAATGATATATACGTGTAGGATGTAGGGGAATCGAAACCAAATCAGTTTTATAAGGCATCACAAAATATAATCTTTTTAGCCGTTCTTTTTGAATGCCTAAATATTTGCATCAAATTCTACCTTAGATCATCAAGGAAAGACTCCCCCAACTATCCCGAGAGTGAATTCCTCAATGCCGGGTCTGGTATTTCGTCAACGCGAAGTGAAACGAATACTCAAAAACCTAGACACTAACAAGGCCACAGGACCGGATGGCGTTCCAGCTATAGTGATTATGAAATGTGCTGCTGAACTAACAGCTCCACTATGCAGGCTTTTCTATCTATCATACAGAACTGCGTGCTTTCCTTCGGGCTGGAAATGCGCTCAAGTGTAACCAATAACTACCGTCCAATTGCCTTAGTTTCCATTATGTCTAAAGTCATGTAGAAACTGATCAACGAACAGCTCTTAAAATATCTCGAATCAGCAGGCATTATAAGCGATCGCCAGTATGGCTTCCGCTAGCACATATATCAACAGGAGATCGCCTGACTTACGTGACCTACCTGTGGACCAAAGCCATCGAGAGTTACGGCGAATCGCGTGCAGTGGCTCTCGACATATCCAAAACACTTGATAGGGTGTGGCATGACGGATTGTTAAGCAAATTGACAGCATACGGACTACCACCAGCACTGCTTCTATTGCTTTCCAATTTCTTAAGGGATCGAAGCATTCGAGTTGGTATCGATGGACATCTCTCGGAGGATTTTGAAATCAATGCCGGAGTTCCTCAAGGGTGTGTATTTTTCCCACACTGTTTCTGCTCTATATCAACGATCCCTTAGACAAGAAAAACAAATCTATTTACAGCTTTGCAGACGACAGCACTCTTATATCCCCATTCATGTCGCGGACTCCAATAACCGCTGCTCTTTCCCAACGCGAACAAAAAAATCAGATTGCTGCCATCAATGAGGATATGGACACCATCGTGAAAAGGGCAAATAAAATATTGTCCAGTTTAGCGCAGGAAAGACTCAAGCAGCTGTCTTCTCAAAAAAACAAATGCTGCAGGACCTGATTTATCAATGACACGACAAACACTGACTCTAGCCTCATCCATAAGCTTGCTGGGCATTAACGTAGAAAACAACATGTCTTGGCGTAATCACTTCACCAAAACCGCCAAGACAGCAGCCCAAAAGCTAGGAGCACTCAATGGAGCAAAAAAGTTGTACACACCTCATCAGCTTTTACTGCTCTATAAGGCCCAGATAAGACCATCTCTGGAATACTGTCCCCATGTGTGGAGCTCGGCATCCAGACACTTGCTCAAGATATTGGACTCCATGCAGAGGAGAGCAGTCCGTCTTGTGGATGACCCAGAGTTGACTAAAGACCTTGATAGCTTTCAACATCGAAAAAAAGTGGCGGACCTATCTCTTTATTATCGATATTACTACGGAAGGTGATCGAACGAGCTGGCACTTATGATTCTACCCAGAGTTGTGCCAAACAGAAACACCCGTCAGTCACAAGCTGCTCATCAACATACGATTCAGTTGCGAACACTTAGGATATCCCTGTTGCGGGACTCCTTTGTCTGGAAGATTGCCTCGCTCTGGAATAGACTTCCGAGTAACGTCTTTCCCGAAAACTATAACCTACAGCGCTTCAAGTCCAACGTCCACCATCTTCTCCGCACACGCACCGCTCGTTGAGTAGCGTAGGATCTTCATTTGTGTGTGTGCCGAACATAAAAAGAGAATATACTTTTTGTTTATAAACTTTTATAATAAATAAAACTGGCATTTTAACAAAATATTTGTGTGTATAATTTAGCCCTAAGAACACGTTATTTTTACGAGTTCAAAATACGTATCTATGACGTGGTCGATGTGATGCCAAATCGCTCTGACATATTACCGTCATTATTACCTCGATTTCAAGTCACTTCTTTAATGACTTCGACGGGAACGCCAACGTTAATTCCACGTGTAAAAGACGTGTCTTTGCTATTTGAGGTATAGGATTTATCAAGGAGTTCAGTTAAGTTTCCCACAAAATATCTTGTTTCTATATTGAATATACTAGAACATTGCATACAATTTGCAAATTTATCTACAACGTTTTAAAGCCATCATAATCCGTCCAAGTTATTACCACTTGGATTTAACCTACTTATCTAGGCTAATTCTAGCTCGTTTTAATAGCATTTTGGGGTAACTAAAGTCCATTCAAGGCTATTGCGCTGTTACGTCAGAATTTCTGACGTCAAAAGAAAAGATCCGTACGTCTTAGATAGACTCGTACGTTATTTTTTACACTAGCCAAAAGATGTCTCTGTACCTGTTTTCTATTCCGGAGCACGTTCCGTTTTTATCAATTTCACATACTTATGACAATATTGTTTTAAACGTCTGGGCATCTGAATAATACTTTTGACAGTTCGTTTAATTTAAAATAATAATATGCTTTTTATCGTCTAAAATCCGTTTAAAAACGATTTTAAATGGCAAAATTGTATAAAAATCCGAAAATTCGGACTTTTTTAGGCCGATAGCCATGGCTTCGGACGAATTTGTGGTGGATTTTGAAGCGAAAATTCATTTTAAATTCAACCGTCCATTAAAAATAAGCTGTGCTATGGATCCAAATACACTGCGAATATAATAATTAAAAAATAGCACTTTTGACGGTTCGTTTAATTTAAAATATGCTTTTTTATCGCCTAAAATCCATATAAAACGATTTTAAATGGCAAAATTGTATATAATACCGCCCTAGCGGCTAGAATTGGTTTGCGCATTTCCGTCTCATTTGCCGAGATTTGTCCTCATATAGCCGCGTAAGAGGTTTACACATCAAAAATACATTTTTTGTAGAGATATAATTTTTTAGTATTATCAAATAAATAAAAAAATGTTATTACTTACATCGTGCACAGCTTTCCAGGGTAAAAGTGGCCTACCAGCATCTTTTTCACGTGTGAAATAATGCACTAATGTTAAAATTAAAACTTGCTCTTTCTCACTGAACCGGTGGGGCATCTCAAAATGATTTTTATTAGCAATTATTAACGTAAAACACAAACCAACTACCAACAAATCAATAAATGAATTAAATCTGTTATTTTCGTTGATATTTTGACATTGACGCAAATCGATGTCAAAGATTCCAATTTGACGGACCAATTTAGTACATACGTTCATTACATAAAGAAAGATGGAATGATATGACTTAACAGCGCAATAGACTTGAACGGACTTTATATTTTTTCTTACATACAGCGTGTGCTGCAAAGAACGTTGTAAAAATGTGAATAGAAAAATTATATTTCAATGTATTCCAAATACAATTAAAGGTAACCCAATCTTTGTTCTAATTTGTAGGAACAATCACTGGGCAACTGAATTTTTTAATGTACAGGGTTATTCATTATATTTTGACACCCACCTGCAGCCGTAATTACAGGTAATACAAAAAAACTTAAATTCAAAAGTTGTATGGTTTTTCATATATCATCTTTTAGAAATGTCAAAATTAAAAAATTGCCTGTCAAATGTCAAAAAACCGCATAACCTTATTTTTTTTTTAATGAAACACCCTGTATATTATTACATATTTGGATTGTGCGAAAAAGTCTAGACATATTTCATGAATAATGTCCTGTATCTATCTCTAACGGTTTTTGAAATATTGACAGTTGAAAACCGACCATTTACCAAGTTTGACAGCTTGTAAAATCTAAACGGCTAAAGATAGAACAAAACACTTTCCTATACTGGTTTTTTATAAGCTATCGTATGACACTAACTTTTTATTTAACCGGAGGTTAAATTTATCCGTGATTTTTTAAACTCTGGTTAAATCTAAAGTTAGTGTCATACGATAGCTTATGAAAAACCAATATAGAAAAGTGTAAACCGTTTTGTTCTATCTTTAGCCGTTTAGATTTTACAAACTGTCAAACTTGGTAAATGGTCGATTTTCAACTGTCAATATTTCAAAAACCGTTAGAGATAGGTAGGACTTTATTCATGAAATATATCTAGACTGTTTCGCACAATCCAAAGATGGAATAATATACAGGGTGAAAAATTAAGATTATGCGGTTTTTTGACATTTGACAGGCAATTTTTTTCTTTTGACATTTTTAAAAGATAATATATAAAAAACCACACAACTTTTGAAATTAAGTTTTTTTTGTATTACCATTAATTACGGCTGCAGGTGGGTGTCAAAATATAATGAATGACCCTGTACATGAACTGAACGAAACATAAATATATAAGTTTGATTGGATGAATAACGACAGATGTAGAATATGTCAGCTGAAGTTAAACGGATATGTTTTGCATAGTTAAACACGCGAAGTGATTGCCCACATTATAATTATAATTATGTGATGAAAATACTACAAATAATACGTTCACGATACTATTGAAAAAGCCATTTAACAAGAGCATTTAGCCAAGTTCTTGCTCTATCGATAAATTGCACATCCACGATGAGCTTTTTTACGATTTTCTTCCCATTTCGTCACATTTATAGGTAACGTGGGCATGCTATTCGAGAAGTAGCGGCCATTAATTTAATGGAGCTAACTTCCGTCCGTACATGTAACCAGAAAGCTTTCGAAGTGTTGTGATTAGCTGAGACTAATTGGGTGCACAATTTTTAAATTCTTTTTTTAATCTTTGGGCTTAGCAAGACTTCATCTCAAATTATCACAAGGCAATTTTCTTTGTATCATTGAAATATTTGAGTTTTGCGCATAATTTTTCGATTGCAATAATGGGGTTCACTAAATTTGTCACAATTTCTCGCACACGATCCCGAAAGTAATTAAATAAATATAAGGTTTTTTATAAAGTTATTGAATCTAAATATTCAATATAAAATTGAAACACATTTTTCATAATACCTCTCTGAAAACTATAATTTTCCAGTGACCTCCTACTTTCTTAAAATACACCGTGTTTCGTTTGTATTTTTGAGAATTGCCGACTTTTACGATTATTTCGTTGTATTTTCTACCTATTACAGTGTGAGGAGTTGAGTTAAAGTCCGAAGTGATTTTTTTGTTTTAGTCAGATTTTTTTATATATCTTTTCGTCTATATTTTCATTCATGTTTTCACTTGCTCTTCTTCTCCTGTCTCCATCTAACGTTTCTTTTTCTATTTGAATTTGACGGTTGTCGGCGATATCACCATATAGTTGTATATTTCATACATCAGTTTAACTTTATCTCTAAATGGTTTCAGAAAAACTAATTCATACGAGCTTTTCCAGTTGTTGCATGAGGCGTGCTATTATAAATCATTTGGTAATCTAAAAGTTCTTGCTTGGCTTATTTTAAGCCTTTTTAGATTATCCGTATTCTGACGTTCTACTTCTCCGTTCATTTGGGACCAAATAGGATATCATCACAAATAAATTGTCTGCTATTATCCGAAGTAATTGATATTGGAAAACCAAGTCTCACGTGAACATTTCTTTTAAAACATTAATGGTATTTGCTGATTTTATATTTCTCATTATTTTAATTCCTTCGTAATTGCTAAAATAGTCAATAAGTAACAAATTTATGAACTTCATTTGGTAGTGGATTAGTGAAAGCTGTTGCCACCCAGTCTATTAAAAATTTCTCTTCATTGGGTACAGGGCTATTGGAGTTTATAATATCGCAGTTGGAACTGGTTTTTGCTTACAGTCTGCGCTCTTTCAGGTGGCGTAGCTCAAATGGATAGTAGCACTCTTTGAAAATACAAGATTAGCATCTATTGGACTCAGGTTGAGTATAAGATGGTAAGAATTACCAGAGCATCTAGGAATGCATGTCTCGTGGGGCCCAGAGGTTGCTTCTCGCGAAATTAATGATAGCGACTGAGAGGGAAATTGCCAAAAGGCGTTATAGACCCATCCCATCAAATAATGTGTCTTAAGTTAAGTTTACTTTTAATTAATAATTTTATCAGCACTTTGCCTTATGGAGTTATTATTTATCAAGAGGTTCACTTTTTAAAATGTTAGTTGAGTGACAGGGGTAGGTCTACCTATGTAGGCTGCTGTGCAGCTTCTTATACCAAAGTTGTCCCACAATTTGATTCTTGTAATCATAACAGTTTATACTTTAGATAATAATAATTTATGACTATTGAGCTTCAATGTTAAGTTTAAACTTTCCACTCGGTGATTACTGGGAATGCTAGTTGACCATATAAAAGTGCACCTTTTGCTGAATTTCACTATTTTTTCAGCCTATTCAATCAGTCTTTGGTCACCAAACTTTAGTGAATAATTTGAGTTTCATAGCGACTATTCCAGGATGACCCTCTCGAGCATGAGCTGACATTTGTATCATAGATTTATCGGGAATAACTACATTGTACTTCTCAGGCTCCATATATCAATCTCCTAGTAACATTACCAAGAAGAAAAGTTATATAAACTATTGTCTCAGTAATGGTATCCATGGCACTTATGTCCTTAGTAAAATTATTAAGAGATGGATATATCAGATTTCAATAGAAAGCCATCCCATGCCAAGGGTCATCCATATTCGTGCTAGGATAACATGTGACCAAGAAATTTTGTTTGTTTTATTTCAAATTGTATTTTTCTTTGTTAAACAGCACGTTAGTTTGGTTCGAAATCTTGAGCGTAAATGTCAGCCTTTGATTATATCTATTTTCTCATTTCTTCTATAAAAAGATCTCATCACTAAAATTTACTGTGCCTTGTCAAGGCAATATCATAAATTCAATATTTTTTAAAAAATATTTCTGGAGCTGCATTTATCTCAAACAGGAGTGTTTTATGACTGTACAGTTCTTCACTACTAATAAACGTGGTAATATCTGGATACCTTGGAGAAATTTCTACTTGATGAAACGCATTTTTATAATACCTAATTTTTAGAATAGTTTTGCTTTTGTAAGATGTGGCAAATGTGTGTCTATTACATGAAATAAACAGTTTCTCGAAATGTTGCCGTGTTTGTCTTTCTCACATCTCTTCCTTTTCTTAACAACTTCAAAACTGGTAAGATGGGGATCCCCTTTCCAATGGGCCTTTTACTTCCTTTAAAATATCGGAAGCAATACGTTGTTTTAGCTTTTTGTATATTCTTGAATCAAACAAAAAAGGTATCCGTAGGATTAACTAATAGGTTTTTACTCTTTTGTCAGTAGGGATGTATACAGTTACTTTTGGAGTAGGTTTAACATAAACGTTATGTCTAACCCAGTCTTGGATACTCGTAAAGCAATTACATCTGTTCCTATGAGATTTCTCTTGACATATAAAAATTTGACATTTCAGAAGCAACCACACTCCTAGTTGACGTTAAGGCAACATCTGCTCATATTGACTGATCTGTTAGCAGTTTTCGGGCAATATCATTTTTATTTCCAAGTAATCTTCGATGCACCCCTCAGCAATGGTCCATCCTCTATGCCTCTTACTAAATGTCAAATTTGGTCCAGCATCAACAAGTAAGTTCGCTGAAAAACAGCGAAAACGATATCCAGTTTAAAGGATCGAATTTGGAAGTTGCAGAAATTTTGATATGACAGCAAGAATTTTTCCAAACGTATTAATTCCGACCGGGTTTCTGGTACTTTTGCTTTTCAGGTGGTTTAGAAAAAGCGGCCAATGTTCGTTATTTGCTGCATGAAGAGTCATGTGTTTTCGTTAAAAATCTAAGTGAATTTTTTTAACAATCGCTGGGGAAATTCCGAGAAACCTTGATTTTCATATATGTATCTTAAACATTAATTAAGCGCCAATATCTTTTATACTGACAAAGCTCCTTTATATGGCAGGCAACAAATATTCTCAAGATCATAACTACTTTCATCAGAAGTGCTTATCATCTGGTGATAACTTCAGAAGTAGTTCAATTTGGTCTCTAGTCAAGATCTGTGATTTTTGGACTGCTAACTTTCTCCTTGACGCTCTAAAAACGCGATAAGTTTAAAATGCTGATATTTACGTCGCTATTTATACGTGGCATAATTTTTACATCGAATTCGACCATAGAGATGGAGATTTCCAAGCCTAACAATAGATTTTCAATAGGTTTGTTTTAACCGCGATTTCAAACGGTACAAAGCCATCCGGAGTTTGCGCATAGCAATATAAGCGACACTTATATCGCTATGCGCAAACCCCGGATGGCTTTGTACCGTTTGAAATCGCTGCTAGAACAAACGTAATATGTTTCTCTATAGCATTCTTCTATATTTTCTCAATTTTCATGCATTTTCCAATATTTAAAATTTCCTGTGAGCAACTAAGCCAGCAGTCACGGTTGTTACGTTCTATTGACAAGCGTCAATTTTGGTAATTTTATATATAAGTATATTTAAAACTATCAGCTTCCAATTTATTATATTTTTGTAAATTAACTTATTGCTTCAGTCATCCTGCTTACTCTCATATGCGTGCGTTAAAAGGCATATACACATTTTTACGCTTTTTATTTGATTGCTACCGAAGTACCTGGTTTCGTTACTTGTTTCCAAGTTTAATCTACATTAATATTGGACTTACTCCTGTGAATTAATTAACATGTTAACATAAGCTCTTCCTACTTCACAGCATCATCTCTCTCATTGTGAAAAACGTGCTCTGCTTCTTCGGGTTCAGAAATGTTATCTACGCCTGTCCTGTTTGGATGTCTCGATTTGGTTTATTTATATGATGATCGATCTCTTGTTCTTTTGTTGATTTGGTATTAAGTTTACTGTCTGGGACTGCTGAAACCATTAATCCTGTTTACAGTTTTGTACATGACAGTACTCTGTCTCCCAATTTAGATCAGAAAGACTTTTACCAGCGACTGAGACTTATAACCGCAGACAGGTGCAGATTACAAAAATTATTCGAGATTTGGAGAACATGAATTTGGTCCAGTTCAATGCAGCAAAAACCCAAGCAGCCACGTTTTCCAAGAAATCCAATACGGTTGGCCCTGACATCATTATGGCAGGATTGACTATTCCTTCATCCTCGTTCATCGGATCACGGGGTGTTTTGATCATCAACAGCAATCTGTCCTGGCATGACCATTTTGCTAACATCGCAAAATCAGCCTCTCAGAAGCTTAGTGCGCTATTTCGCAAAAAAACTGTATACACCGCAGCAGCTACTCTGCTCTACAAAACGCAAATAAGACGGTGCTTAGAATATTGCTTACACATCTGGTGTGCCGCATCTAAGCACACCCTAAAGCTACTGGATCCATTCAAAAGGAAGCTGAGCGTCTCGTCAGCGACCCGGAGTTGACCCGGGATCTGGGTAGTTTGGAAGACAGAAGATGTGTGGCCGAGATCTCCCTGTTTTACAGATATTTTCAAGGCAGATGTTTACATGATTTGGCACGCATAATCCCGTCCCCAGCAACGCCTGTCAGACAATCACGATAGACGGCAAGAGCGCACCGTTCGTCGTACAACTGAAAACACCAATATAGTCGATTTACAAGAACTCCTTGAACTCCGCATCACTCTGGAACTCACTTCCAGGACATCTGTGTCACCCTAATTACAACCTACAATTATTCAAGAATCGTGCCAATCAATCAACTTCTTCGAACACACACCGCTCGGCGATTGCCATAAGATTTCCCTTTACTGTGTGTGTCACTGACATAAAAAAAACTGGCGTAAAAGAACAAAAGGCTATTTCTGTCGGTATTTCAGTAAAATTTAAAAGTTGCCTTTCTGTTAATAATTGTGTCTGAACATAACGCTTTGGCGTTATCTGTTTGCGTCCCTTGCAGATAATATTTTCTTTCCTAATTTAATAAAGAAAATTGTTCTTCAATGTGAACGATCAACTCTTCCTCTTGAGCTTTATGCGGGTATTTACCAGCTTGGTGTTGATGTACTAGAGAGTGCTCAAATTTTTCATCACTATCTTGCCATATTGAGAGTGAACAAACTAATATATTTTTAAAGACTGATAATATATTAGGTGTTTGTTAAGTTGCAAAATTAATGCCCATTCATTACATTAAAAGTTCTTAAACGGCGTCAAGTACTCTAAATAATAAACATTTTCCTCAAAATCGGACACAAATATTAGATGTAATCACAGATTAATGAATCAACGTTTTTATTTTTTACAAAAAGATACTCTTTTTCCAAAATCTTTAGAACGAAAAAAAGTTTACAGGTTGTGATTTTATGCCCTTATTTAAAAAACATAATCAACAAGTGGAAAAATTTTAAAAACTTAAATAATACAATTATTGTTAACCCTGATATTGATGATTACACCGGAATGAAATATGCAAAATGCAAGAATATAAAATACGTTTCTGTTAAAGAAAAGGATGTAGTTATTAAAAAATCTTACAAACTAAGTCACAAAACCATGTTTTCAATTAATCTGGAACGCTAAAACTTTACATAGCAGACAACATATGCCATTCCTCCACCACTTAAAGGAATTAAATTATTCTGAGACCTCCAACCTTTTGGAAATCATTAAAAATTGGTGGCATATAAATAACATAAATGCTTTAAAGAGACACATAAATATAAGTAAATATTGTAGGCCAATATTAGGTGGAGATAATATTCTATGAATTATTTTAAAAAATAATCTTTTGGTTAGGTGTTTGGCATAACGTTGTAAATAATAATGGTTATCTAACTAATGAAACCTTATGAGTATTTCGTTACAGTACTTCACTTTTACTCTTATTGTATACTTTTTTGAAACAGAAGTTAGATAAACGTTTGGTCAATGCAGACTTCTAGGTGTGTAGTTGCGACGACGTTAATACAGCAAAAAAAATATTCCTACTCCCGTATTTAAAATGGTAGCCGAAAGTACTGAATTCAATCACGTGGAATATATCTAAATATATTACCCATAATAGTAAATCTTCCTTATTCCAGTTAGACATTGTAGCGTTGTAAATGCTACAAAATCTAGTAGTGAGATTTCTCCATTCCATTTTGCCTGATAGAGGCCTTTTATCGAGGTAATACGACCACATGGTGGAAACGTAGCTTTACAGAAAACAGTGGTGAATTACAAGTCTGCAAAAATCCACTAGGCCCTACGTTTTATCAAGTTCGTTTCAAATTTACTGTCAAGGACTGCAGGTAGATGATGACCTTCTATTGTCTTAATTACCGTTCCTTACCGTTTAATTAGTTGTGTTATTACTATATTATCGTGTCTGATATTGTCTTGAATATCAAATACTTTGCTAGGATAAAAGTTTTAATCATCTCCTGATGATGCTAACATGAACATGCGAGTGCAACAATTCTGTCGGTATTGTGGCTCTATTTTAATGCATTTTGTCGAAGGTTCCAAACCCCAACATTGTTACCGTTAAATGACTGTAGGTCGTCTATTTTCTTATATCGTACCTATTAACATTGCTTAACGCTTTGCTTAATGAACTTACCCTTAAACGACTGTAGATCGTCTGCTTTCTTATATCGTACCTATTACCGTTACTTATCGTGTTATTTAATGAACTTACCGTTGAGCCACTGTAGGTCGTTTGCTATCTTATATAGTGCCTATTACAGTTACTTACCGCTTTTGCTTATTGAGCTTACCGATAAACAGCTTTAAATAATCTATTATCGTGTATCATATATCTGTGGCTTGGTGCAAAAAGGGCCAATGTCACTTTTTTAAAATTTCCAGTTCTATGTCACATTATACTTTGAATAAGCATTCCTACATACTGCCGCGACTTACGTTTAGACCGACATTGGCAGTTTACGAGTATAATCAC
>JAEQML010074830.1:0-14151 GCA_016904865.1 Pissodes strobi | reverse complement strand
CACCACATCAGCTCTTATTGCTCTATAAGGTCCAGATAAAACCAAACACCTGCACAAGATATTAGATTCCATATAGAGGAGAGCAGTCCGTCTTGTGGATGACCCAGAGTTGACTAAAGACCCTGATAATCTTGAATATCGAAGAAAAGTGGCGGACCTATTACCTATTACAATTACAATCGATACTACTACGGAAGATGTTCGAATGAGCTGGCACTTATGGTTCCGTCCAGAATTGTGCCAAACAGAAACACCCGTCAGACACCAGCTGCTCATCAAAATACGATTCAGTTGTGAACACCTAGGACGTCGCTGTACGGAACTCCTTTGTCTGGAGGACTGCCTCGCTCTGGAAAGGACTTCCGAGTAACGTCTTTTCCGAAAACTACAACCTACGGTGCTTCAAGTCCAACGTCCACCGTCTTCTTCGCACACCTACCGCTCGTTGAGTGGTATATGATTTTCCTTTTGTTGTGCGGAACATAAAAAAGAAGCGTCAGCATACTGTTCCCGAAAGCCCTTATAAAACATATTCGACAGATTCACAATATCCTTCTACCAATTCCAACAACATGCCAGATAAAAAAATCTTGTTTGTAATACCATAATATGTTCAACCATCTTCCGGCTACTATAAAAAGCATTCAAACTGTTACTTAATATAGAAGGGTGACTAAGCGATTGCTTCTACGGCTTATTATACTGTTACTGAATATTTTCAGGATCAGTTGTGACTTAATTTGTTACATTATTATTGATATAGGTTGTTGGGGTGTATCTGTTGTTTGGCTTAATATTGTATACCTTATACTGTTTTATACATATTTATTTATTTTGATTTTTTTTCCTTATATTTGTTCTTTTTTTTGGTTCTTTGCTAATGAATACCGTGTATTGTATTATGGACAATAAAGCATGTTTTCAATTGAATTTAATTGAATATTAGGCTTAAGAAATATATAATATAAAATTTGATTTAATTTTATTGGCAATACAAGCATAATGTTTTCCGTAATTCCATAATAAATGCAACGATAAAAATCCAAATAAAAGAAAATAATGTATTTGACAACATACGTACCTACTCAATTTAGCTCTGGTAGATAAAAGAAGAAAGGAAACCAGCGAGTTGAGGGTTCTAAAGTAGACAGGATATAATGATCAACATATAAACAAAAGTATAAGCTTTCCTGTTGAATATTCGCGAATAGATACTAAAAAGGAACAAGCAAATAGAAAGGCTTTCAAAGTTCTGTGTTAAACATGCTTTTAGCCACAGAGACAGAAAGTAGCTGAAATGATGGTCGCATATAAAATCAAGATATTAGTATAGACCTAGGTATGCCATTTTCGTTTTAGAAATCTCTTTAGATGATAACGTTAGAGTGTGCTAATATGGACGCAGCTTTGTGATCTGAAAGGAGTCAGAAGACACAAAAGATAGAACAGTGAAAGAGGACAAATTAAATAATACACGTTCCAAAATTATAGTCAGCTGGACGTAAGGATAATGAATTTAGGCTTTGTAGGTCACAAATATTTACCAGAGCGTATATGGAAAATATAATTTCATTTGTCTGCTTTTGTTTTCCTTCTTTAACTAAGTTTCGCAAAATATCCAACAACTCCCCCAAATTCTATAAAATACATTAATTTTTATGTTAAGCTGTGAAAGCAGTAATCTATACAATGTATACAGGGTGTTTCAAAGAACATGCATTATATTACCGAATGAAATTAGAGCAATGCTGTTGAAATTCGAATATGTATTCAAGTTAACAAATTACAAACAATCATTACTTACGTCAAACAAGAAAATAACATATCACTTATTAAAAGTACGAACAAACAAATACTATAATTAAGAGAAGACAGTTAACATATCAGTAATTAAAAGAACTAACAAGCAAACTAGGAACAATGTTTTATTAGAAATTCCATTGTGCCATAAAAGGCACTTTCAGTTAAGAAGCACTTTACCTTAACTTTAAATACACTGCAAGCAACTTGTATTGACGAGGTAATTTGTTATATAAAAATGTTGCGTAATATCTGTTGGAGAAACATCACAACATGTGTATTAACTTGTCGCTTTTCACCGTATAGTTTGTATGCTTGTAGTATGATTGAGCCATAATTCAAACCCAAATAAATTTATTTCACTCCAGGTAAACAGCAATTTGTGCATTAAAAGCATTGTAATTTCAGTTACTCCTTAGTCCGAACCTAAATTATCGGTAGAATAGATTCCGTGATATGAAACAATCGCTGGAAAGCAAGTTGTCACTATGTCACTCTCCGCCAAGGAAACCGTTTTTAAACGTTTAATTATAATATACCTTCGTCTCCGTCAATGTTGTGTAACAACAATATGTCAAATAAAGAAAGAACATGTTTCTACCCTCTCAAATGCATCCGCATTCGCGCGATTTCCCGCTCTGTTCTCTCTCTCCGCACCAGTAGGAAAAATTAGATTTGAGTTTGCAAACTCTCACCGGTGAAGCAACAGTCCAGTAATCGATCTGCTTCAGTTTGGCACCAAGAACATCTACCCAGTCGTCAAGATATTTAGTAGTGTTTCTCATTTGTTTGCACAGATATTTAGAAAATATCTGCTGTACTATGTTCTCCTTGTCCAAGCTTGGATAAGGAACACTTTTGGGCGTTTTAACGCATTTTCTCGACACAATATAACCCGTAGCGTCTCTCTTGTTGAAGATAGAAGAAGGTAAAATGGCGGTTGGAAACTTGTAGTTAGACAAATCTGTTCCGGTACTCAAGATTGGAATCAAGTTTCGAAGTCTTATATCCCTGGCAAAATTAAGTTGAGAGAATCGTAGAAGAAGTAAAATCACAAGGTATTCAGTGTGAACGGAAAAGCAGTCAGTTGAAATTTTGAAATAAAGAAAGTTTGATTAAATTCAGTAAAGAGAGAAGTTCATGGTAGATTCAAATAATCAAGAAGTTTTGTTACACATTTAGTAATAGTTAACCTCATGTACAGTATTTATTTTATGTATGAAAGGATGAATGCTTGAAAGTAGTTATATTAATCATATTTAATGCAAATTAAATCTTGCATTATTAAAGTACGTGATACCTAAAATACATGTTTTGAATTCACACCCTACGAATACAACCCCAGCTACCTGGTAATACAGTCTGCTAATTAAGGTGGTCAAGTTAATTACAGGTTGGTGATAAATAATTTAAAAATTGTTTATACCGACCAAAAACTGACTGAGATTCGCCATTTTACAAGCCACAAGAAGGAGGACCTCACCGAGTTACATTGTCTTTTAAGGTAAGAATGTTATCACATACATAACATTCCTGATTCCCTCGACAATACAGTGAACATTCATAGATATACCCGCATGAGAGAGTCAAAATAGGCAGGTCAACGAAACTCGGCCTCACATCATCACGGTAACCAAGCTCAGCAACAGTAAGCACGACCTTCCTCTATAGATAAAATATTGTACTCGCATGGTGCGAGTGACTTTATGCCAGAATAGCGTACACCGAGGTGGACTGAAACATTCTGCAACAGCGAAGCTTCCGGAAGTAGGCGTGAAAGACTTTTCAATCGATATAGACTAGAAGACGTTTTAGAGTGTAATCTACATGCAATTTAAATTTCAGTGGCGGATCTAAAAATACTCCCAAAAACTTCGTCCCTACAGCATTCCCATACTCCAGTCCTCTCAAAGTAAAATACATGCTGATTCTCTGATAAACATTTAAAGTCAGCCTATTGCTTCTAAACAATTCACCAATACCATCCATACTTGCAGCAACGCTAGCATCCAGAGCGTCAATATAATCGCTCATCTCCGCCAACGAGGTGTCATGAACAAGAAGAAAGATCCTCGAACAAGGCACAGCAGTGTTAACAGCGTTGACATACATAAATAAGAAAGAACAGCGGCCACAAGACTGAGCCCTGTGGCACACCATGCTTCATACCTGCCCATCCCAATGGGGGTAATTACACACCGTCCTTTATTGCTTCCCATAAAACAGTAGCCGGTGTGACACACGAGCTAGAATATTGTGAGATACGCAATCGAACGCTTTTGAGTTGGTTTGGGTTAGTCACAGAATGTAGCATTAACATATTGCCTCCCCTCAGAAGCATCTGATATATTCGAAAAGATCCAAGATCGCATCCGTAGTAGAGCGACCACTTCTAAATCCAAATCGACTCAAAGTAAATAATTTGTTGTCCCAGAAATATGGAGAAAGCTGCTCCTTCAATAAAAACTCAAAGATCTTTGCCAGCGTAGGGATCAGTGATATAGGACGATAGTTGTTCACATCATGTTTAGGGCCTTTTTTTGTATATGGGAAAAAGTTTCGCTTATTTGAGGCTCTCAGGAAAAAATCCTTCCTGGATACACAAGTAAAATAATAATCAAATAATTAAAATGTCCTTTGAGGATTTTATTAGCGTCATATATGTCCCTGCTTGGTTTATTTTTAAGAGTATTAATAACATCTCGGTATTGAATAAGAGTAATCTCCTCATAGGTTCTCTTCCATAATGGAGCAAGTATGCTTCAGGTTGTGTTGCCACGACCGAGATAGCCTGCAGCGTTTCTTCAGTAATACTAGCAAAGAACTGATTAAAATCCTTGGCGTTTAAATTTTCATTAATCCCTGATTGTTTGTGCACTCCTTTAACAGAGTTTCATATATCCCAAAATGTCCTGATAGCGTTATGCGAACCCATAACATAACCTTATGAAGTTGGTAGTAAAAGTTTTGAATAAGATTAGAGCTCAAGCGTTGCAAAGAAGGTTATTCAAAACTTTGACCAATGAAATTAACTGTTAATAAGGGCAGCTACTTCTTCACTGTGAAGCCCGATGGCCAAGTAGAGGACGAGTGCTGAAACGTTTCAATGATATCCTATCTGCCATAGTTCAATTTTTCAAACAACGCGAGAACAGATTCGGGAACTAGAAAATTCAATATGTGTTAGAAATTTTGGTTTTCTTGTGCACATTACATAAATTAGTGCATTTCACACTTTTTATGGATTGCGAGGGGGACGAATGATTTCCCCTAATTTTTGATTATGTTACAGAGACACTAAAACTAATTTTTTTCATCAATATCAACTTTTATTTCTGCTTTTTCGCATAAATTGGAGCGTATTTAAAGACCAAAGGGCCAAACGACTAACCCACAATAAGAAATGTTTTAATAACGTGTGTGACCTCCACGCGCCCTTATGACAGCAGTCATCCGTCTTCCCATGCTCATGATGACATTATCAAGCAACTCTTGAGGCAGATTGTCCCAGATCTCAATAAGAGCTGCTTCTGTTTGTTCGGGATTTTCAACTGCGGGATTTCTTGATGTTAATCGCCTGCCTAACATATCAAAGACATGTTCGATCGGATTAAGGTCTGCGGAACATGCAGGCCAAACGGTATTTACAAAGTCTAAGACACGGCAAGACACGTGGGGGAGGGCATTGTCGTGCATCAGCAAAAAGTTTCCTTTAACTTGGGGGGCGAATGGTACGACATACCGCTGCAGAGTATCTTGGACGTATCCATTTGAATTTTAAGCGCAATTAACAATAACCAACTGTGTTCGGCCTCCTAAACATATGCTATCCCAGATCATTACTGAACCTCCACCGAAGGACACAGCAAAATTAAACGGCTTATCTTGCTCTCGGCGGCAAATGTAAGTCTATTGATGATCAAGTCTAGTACAAATTAATTGGATTTGGAACAAACGTAAATCTATTGATGATCAGGTTTCATATAAAGGGTGTAAAACGCATGACTATTCGTCGAAGACTGATTAGACGCGACCTATTCGGTTTCCTAGTTTCCATGAGGCAATTTGTGGTTTCCTTGGGGTTAATTTGAGGTTTTCCTTGAAGGCACTTTTAAGTTACGTTGGATTTAAGAGATTTACTTTGTTTAATTTCAATTGGCGTATTAAATTTGATTTGGTTTTAATTAACTGATTTTGTTATTTTTAGCTGACGGGTTCTAAGGGGAAGTTTTTTGCGGCACTTCCCGTAAAGTTACAAAATAACTCTGGTTGAACACCTCAGAGCCTTTCCCGTAAAGGTACAAAATAGCGCTAGATGAACGGTGAAGTGAACTTGTTGCCAGTAAGCGTTTGCCGTAAAGGTACTACGAACTGAACCAAGTTGTCGTTTACGCGGTGTGCACGTTCATTTATACTAAAATTTGTTGAATGTGCACTGAAGGTTTTTAAAACATGTTTAGATAATAAGCATAATAATTATCTTTCAAGATCAATTATCAGGTTCAAACTTTAGACTAAGTGTTATTTTTTATACTAGAATCTTTACTTAATTCATTCCTACCCCTACCCTCTACAAGCATTGGCCTCCAATGCTAAAAAACATCTTTGCGAATAAAAAATCAAAAACTCATCGTTAATAAAGATAAAAGTAAGAAACATGTCTAATGAAATACATTTTTTACCGACTTCTCAAAAACTATTTTTAAAGGTTCAAAAACTCCTTTCTAATGGGTATAAAAAGAAGAGAGCCTTCCTAGTTATTAACGAGTGGTTCTCAATTTTCGAATAGTCATATCGCTCCTTACATAATTAGATATAGATTGTATTTCAAAGCACTTTGTCTTGGTCCTGCCTATGGCTTAGTTCAATCCTGGATTCCAGCCAATGGTCCCCCGCTAACCTCTATTTAGTTCAGAATTTTTGCTGTGGGTCCCCATTTGGCTGCTATTTGTATAAGGGCTACATATGACCGAATTGCATGACGCCATTGAGTAGCGCTCCACGTACATGAAAAAAATATAAACAAAACGTAAGTAATCAATATTGGCAGCTAAATCTTATCCTAACATTTTCCCTTGACTCGGGTTTTAATAATATAATTGCTTGGTGTAATCTATCGAAGTCTTTTCTCAGTTGTAGTAAATATTCTTTGAATGCCTTTGAAAAGATTATTATGTCGTCTAGGTATATTAAGATTTCTTTCCATTTCATGTCGCTAAATACTCGATCTACTAATTCCTGGAACGTTGCTGGAGCATTGCATAATCCAAAGCTTAGTACATTAAATTCGTGTGATCCATGTCCTCGTGTCCTCCTTTATGAGCATCTCCTAATATCCAGAAAACATATCCAGTGTGCTATACCTCGTAGACTCACCCAGATAACTTAGTATGTCGTCTATTTGTAGTACAGGCCAACAGATCTAGATGATTCAGAAGTACTTTGTATTTATTTAAATAATATTATTAATTCGTTAGTTTCAGTTATGTAAGACGCTTGTTTTTTGATGACCAAAAGTAAGAGAGACAAATGCGACATTGTTTGTTTCATTTGGATTAGTTAAGAGAGTATCACGCGTAGTGCTTTGGCTTAATTTTGATTATGTGATAGGCGGGGTTGGTCAAGCGTGTAACGCGTTCGTCTCAATGCGCTTGTTTGGTTAATTAAAGTTAGTTTCGATTATTTTTGCTTAATCCAGGATACGAAAGACAAGCGCTTCTACTTTGGTGAATTAGGGTTAGTTTTGGTGAGTGTGGGTTAGTTTTGGTTAGTATGAGTTAGTTTTCATTAGTATGGGTTGGTTTTGTTCAGTTTGGGATAGCGATACTTTGGTTAATTTGGTTAATTAGGGTTAGTCTGGGTTAATTTTGGTTAGTCTGGCTTGGTTTTGCTTAGTTTGGGATAGTGTCTCTTACTTTGGTTAATTAAGGTTAGTCTGGGTTAGCTATAGTTTGTCTTGGTCAGTGTCCTAGTTCTGTTTACAGGCCAAGTCGATTTTTTTGTAACTGCGTTAAGCTTTCTGTAGTCAATACAGAATCACGTGCTGCTATCTTTCTTTCTCACCATAACTACTAGACTGTCCTAAGGTGAGTGACATGGTCTTATCACTTCACTGTCTAGCTGAATTTGTTCGTCATTATATTTCGTTTTTTTTTAACAATCGATAGGAACGACTTTTATGTGGTTTATCTTTTTCAAATTCTATAATGTGATCTGTTAAATTAGTTTTTCCATGTGTTTCGAGGAATTGGCAAACACGTCATTGTACTCGAGTAGGAGACTTTCTAATTGTTATTTGGCTTTATAATCTGTGATTTTTTCGAGATGGTGATCTTCTAATATTATTACTTGTTGTGTCTTCGTCGAGAACCAGATTCCAAGATGTCTGCTTTTTGTTTTTCCTCCAATATTGCTATAGTTGTCTTTTTGTAAATTTGTGCTGGATTTTGCATGTATGAGTATGAATAACTTGTCTTTTTTGTGTAAATGTTTGATCCTATTCATAATTGTTTTGTAGCCAGCCAATCTACATCATATTTGCAGTCGAAAATATTGGAATGATCGTCTTTCTCTATGTAATCTGGAATCTCTAACTCTAGTGTTTTTGTTTCCCCTTTTTTATTGGTATAATTATTGCTAGCTGTACCATACCATATTTAATGAAATATTATATTATAGTTCTAAAAGCTATTTAGTCCTCTAGATGAAGCAATTTATTTCTTTTCAAGTTGGACCAACATCTAAAGGGGAAATAAATCAACGCGTCGAGCGACGTTTCAAATTCTTAAATTATGCCTTACCTTAATGGCTTTAAATAAATCACGAATTAGGTATACATATATCTTATATATTAATTTCCCATTTATTCTACTATTGTAAAACAGCGTTTTCTGCTAAACATTTCATATTCATTAGCCTTATTTATTTCTATTGTCCTTCCAGTGTAAAAAAGTTGGATATATTTTAGTTGAATCTTGGATGAGGAACAGGTTCTGAAAAAAATGTAGTGGTATTAATTCTGCTCCTGTGAGTCAATATTGGTTTACATATTACGTATTATTCTGGACATTATCGCAAGTTGTCAAGCAAATAGGTTGACATCCTTTTTACGATAACTTAAAAAAATAATCATTATCTAGTAAAAATAGTATCTAAAATTGGATAATTCCTAATCTATATCTAACACAACGTAATCTATAGCCTAATAAAACATTATTCAAAGAAGTGTTATATAGAGTGACTCAAACTGATTTGGCCTAGCATCTAGTTTTTGAATAGAGTAGAACAAAACTTGTTTTGTGGGGCAGTTTAAAATAGCTTACTAAATTACCTAAACTAATTTGGTTTAGTCCAAATTTCAGCATAGATTACAGAATGATGTATGGAATGCATTTTTGGGGACACGACAGTCATATATAATTAAGCTTGTTCAAGTCTTTCAATGTTGCCTTGTTTTAATTGTTGCCCTTTGGTCAAATCGCAAATCTGTATTTTTTATCTTGATTTTTATTTAAATTTATAATTGAAATTATAGATTTAGGTAAGTATTTTAAGACACATTTTAGTTGAAAATTTCAGTTTGTTCAATTGGTTCTTTCTGTCAATTTTTATAGAAGAAAGAGAAACTTTCATATAGTCTGATAAAATTAATGTTATTTTCTCCTCTTAGATTGCACGTTTAAAGAAAAAAATCGAAAGATACCTAAAATCACCCGATATTAACTACTGTTCATATTTAACATTTAAAATTGAAATACTGTACTTTTTCATCTAAAACAACTGGCTTTAAAATTAATTAATTAGATTAAAAAAAAAATATATTAAAAACTACAGACTATTCAATACAGGACACAAAACACTAAACAATCATACAAAATTACATCAACAACATTAGCTGAGGTAGCATTGTCAAAAAACTCCTCAATGCTGTAATATGCCCTGGGTAAAAGGAGCTTTTTCAAATTGCGCTTAAAAAGCTTAATGTCCGCAACATTTCTGATGCAGATACAGATAAATATAGAAAAAAAGGTGAGAATGTTTTTTGAAATAAAGAGTAGCTTGCAAGAGTCTCTCAACCCAACCAAACACAGATTTCTAGCTGCTTTCTTCTGAAGCACAAATATAACGCCCACCAAACCCCTGCTACTATGTGGGAGTCAATCAGAGCGAAGCAAACTGAGCGCGCGACCACCCCTCGAAGCTGACGTCTTGCAATGCGGCAAAACAGCCCGAAGTTAGTTTTGACGCGAGACTCAGGATATGATCTTCAAACCTTAGACGACCATCAATAGAGAACTTGCAACTCTCTCCACTCCGCAATGGAGTCTGCTCATCGAACATCAGACCTCCCACATCGCAAATAAACCCCAAAACAAATGTCTTTTCAGCATTAAAAACAAGCCTGTTTGAGGCACACCACTCTCTCACAGTTTGAAGGTCTTGAACAATAAGCGCTCTATCATAATCGGAATTCATATGAAGTTACAATATTAGCAGCAAACTGATCAACCCGGCCCCGCAGCCTGATGGAGCCCAGATCGTTAACGTATAGCAAAAATAGAATTGTTCCCAGCACTGAACCCTGAGGTACCCCACATTTAAGGGCCCCAGCGCCTGCCGAAACTTCAGAAACTATGCCATTCCAAAACCACACCCCTGAAACTATATTTATGGAACTTAGACAACAGTATCCTATAATCCACGCAATCAAATGCCTTGGATCTTGGATAGATCACAGAACACTGCCGCAGTTGCCTTCTTAGCATTTATTGACATATACACGCTCTCCAAGAAGGTAAAAATAGCACCATGAGTAGCTGTCAGCAGTCTGACAGTCCAACTGATTAGCAGATAAAATGTTATGCTGGTGCAAAAAGGATACAATTCTGCTCTTTGTAAGTTTCTCGAGAATTTCTGAGAGGGTCGACAAAATGGATATTGGGCGGAAGTTAATGGCTGATCCAAATCATCCTCTTTATCTTCAGAAACATCGCCGGGGGAAAAGTACCCTTAAGCCTTAAAATGGCGAGTATTTTTTTAGGTTAATTTGGGTCGTTCTAGCGACAGCGAATCGTGAGGATCGAAAAAAACTGAGTTGACAGTTCGATAGAAAATTTGTAGGAGAAAAACTCTCTAAATGCTTCTCCTTCGAGAGTGTCGGGAAAATGGACTTTTCTGGATATCTAGGTCAAAAAATTAAGGTTTTTATTTTTTTCTAAAAACTGTATTAGAAGACACTTTGGGAAAGATGGTGTCTTTTATACAGGGTGAGCTGGTTGAATTTATTCTTATTAATTTTTCGCCATTCGACTTTTGACATGACACTTAATATTTTATTACTGGAAAACTAAATAATCTGGAGCAACCAAACTTTCGTGCCTTGCGTTAAAGAATCGCACCTGTCCGATTGATAATGCCGAATTAGTGGATACCAGTCCTGTAAGTTGCTTCTAACAACCTAACAATCCAACACCTGGGAAATAGTGACACAATCCTCTAAATCTGGCTTTTAAGTATTATCTTGAAAAAATATGAGACATTATTATTTGTTGTTCTCAATGAGCTAGTGCTGGCATGAACACTTGCTCCTTTTTCATTCTGGCACCCTCGCAAGGTTTTATTGGCAATTTTTCTTGGTTTTCAGTGGTCGGAGATGTAAAATGCGAAATGAATTTAAACTCCCGTGAATGTCATTCTACTCACTTATACCTTTGCATCATCCTATTAAGGTTTCCCATGATTGCGTCACTATCAGGAATTATATTTCAGTAGTTAATAAAATAAACTTTTTTTGCCATTACCATGCCTTTATTATGTGTCTCTGTGGGTGGCCCACATACCAACAAACAAATTTGGGACAAACTTCAATTAAAGAAACAAAACCATAAACGAGCCCATAAAATTATGAAGCGATCATTTCTATTACATAAATTGACTATTCTCCAAACAAGTAGTTGTTATGAAATCAATAAATATTAAAATGTACTTCACCAGTAAATTTGTATATTGAGAGTCAAGGGTGAAAGCTATTATGTTTAGGAGGCTGTTTTCACTTGTGGTTTTATGAGATGTGACATTTCCTTTTAATAATAATGTATTTCAACACATTTTTTGAATCTATAAATAATAAACAAAAACAAATTGACAAAATTTGTATAAAGTAGAGTGACTCTTATCTATATTACGTTAGCCTCCAAATTTTTAATATTTGACTTATTTTCCTAAAAGCAGTTCAAGTAACTCTATATGGTACTAAATAATTGGATTATGATATTATGATATATTGATGCTATATTGATATATCTAAAAAAAGTTTCTCTCCTGATTTTTAAGGGACGCTTTTGTATTTTTTAGTTATTTTTGATGGACTCCTAAACTAAACATCATTCTTATTGGATTCGGTTATCGGTTGAGTCATAAAGCAGTTTCAAAAAGATGAATCTATTTTGGCAAAATCCTGAATGAACCTACAAAATCTTGTAACATTTTACAAAATTTTCTGCAATTCCTGTATGGCGGATATATCAGGGAATGTCCCCCAAAATTTGAATGCAAGATTCATGGCAAAAAATAAATCCAAAATGAATTATGCCCTTAATAGCTTTGTTGATAAGATATATGTGGTAGAGCATTTTGCAACAATTAATTGTCTCTAAAAATCTCGCACATACTTAAGATTAGAATTTTGAAACATATTATTATCCATTAAGAAGACATATTTAAGTAAATTCAGCTTTTTAACTTATACCAGTGGCCTACTAACCGAACTAACCCTAACTTGCAAAAATGTTTGTAAGTATATTCTTATATGTTACAACAGTGTACAGAGATATTTATTTAAGGATGCAATTTTTTGTAAATTTTTCATTTGCAATACGAACCTACCAATTTGTACACATGTGAAATCTTATTTATTTATTAATTTATGCATCGCATAAGTCAATTATAAATACTATGGTTACTAACGCTCAGAATACCATACACATAGTATAAAAATGCACATAATGAGCCAGATCTATCTAGTAAATCTGAGTCTGAGTCGCAAACAATGTTCAATCAATAAGATCCACAAACTTAGTCATACTAGTACCTAGCACTGTCCACATTCGAATCACCAGCATACATAAATTGGTGAATTTGTATAGGTACTTATTCTTGGGAGTAGTAGTAGTAGTAGTAGTAGTACGGGTGGGGGGGCTGAAGCCCGGTAAGTAGGCCTATAAGTCCCTTTTCACCATCCCCGATCCGCCCTCCCCTACCTGGCTACTTCCAACAACCGGCCCGCACTGAAACGGCCCGTCACCTTGATAAAGGTGAGGACGTCCTCCCAGTCCAGATCCTTTAGGTCTTCCCGAGGCGACTCCACCTATCGCAAACTCCTATATAGTGGTATGAGGACTCCTCCCCTGTCCTGCAGTTCGGGCAGAGTGGGCTGTCCCTCACGCCGATAAGGTGCAGATGTCTGTTTAGGCTTCCATGCCCACTCAGAATACCTACCAAGTTCCTGATGTCCTCTCGGCTCTTTTTTAGCAGTCGCCTTGCTCTGGATCCGTCAGGATTTAGAATCATTTCCTTGGCTTGTCTGCATCCTTCTTTTCCTCTCCAATTGTGCTTTGTCTTGTTCCAGGCCGAGTTATTTAGTTCCTGAGAGATTTGCCTTTTACTTAAGCCCAGACCAGGTTCTGGACCGACGAGGTGGCTCATTGAGCCTTGTCTTGCCAATTCATCGGCCCGTTCGTTGCCCTCGATGCCACTATGCCCTGGAACCCATCTGAGTCTTACTTCCTTGCGCACAGCCAATCTGTCTAGGGCGTCTCTACATTCCTGAACTAGCTTACAGCTTGCCCTGGGTCTTTGGATAACCCGGAACCTGCCATCCTAGCCTCCATCGCTTCTTTTGACCACCCTTTCCCTCGACGGATGACGAATTTCAAACAACGTTTCTTTACATTACTTTTCGAGCCGGCGACATGAATTTACTTTATTACTTAGTTCCTTCCAAGAGCCTCTAAACTGTGAGACACTAATTTCGGTTTGGTTAAAACTAAGGCCATAGTACAGACTTCAAAATTAAGGTTAATTTTTAAAACTTTTCGAGCGTTCTTTGAGCATTACGACCTATTGCTAGTGAATAATCTATTAAAATTTTCCGGGCCCTTACTTGGGCATTACGACCTACTGCAAATGAATATTTAGTTAAGACTGCCTTTTCTACGATAATTTCACGCTTTTATAGCAGCTTTTTGACGCGTTTGTTCCCCAGAAAAATCCGTAATCTGTACACCTGCACCAAGAAAACAAGTGCCATACGCAAACGCTCCAATTTCGACGAAAACAACTATTCGAGTTTTA